>BEWF01000036.1:0-22315 GCA_002583695.1 Pleurotus salmoneostramineus
TGGGGGGGCGGGCCGGGGGGGTCTGGGGGGGGGGGGGGCGTGCGGGGGGGGGGGGCGCGCCTGTTGGGGTGGGTGGGGGGGGGGGGGGGGGGTGGGGGGGGGGGGGGGCAGCTGCAGGCGCTTCAGGCGCAATACGAGGCGGAGGAGGTGCAGGCGGTGCTGAAGGAGGGGGTGGTGGTCTTGAAGGAGGGGGTGGTGGTGCAGAAGGAGCAGAGCTAACAGGCCGAACGGGCGGAGCGGGTGGTACAGGCGTGCGTGCAGGTGGTCTAGAGGGCGGTTGAGGAGGTGCTGGTGGTTGAACCGGCGCAGGGGGCGCTCGGATGGGGGGTGGAGGTGCCGTGGGCTGTGGTGGAGGCGTAGAAGGTTGTGGTGGAGGCGCCCGCGCAGGTGCAGGTGGAGGCATAGAAACTCGAGGTGCAGGTGGTGGTGGTGGAACTTTGTGTCCAGAAGAATTACTACCGTGGTGGGCATGACCGCCGCGACGAGGAGCTGGTGGCGGGGGCGGCTTCGACCTTCTCGGCGACTGCTGTGCATATTCTTGGATGATATCGTTGCCTACGCCACGTCTATTCTGCGAGTCGCTCAAAATTGTACTCCAAGATTGATCGACGCCTCTAGAGGTAAATCCAGCATCGGAATCGAATCCAATGTGACCAACATGGACGAACGAGCCAGCAGTCGGTCCCGAAATCATTGACTTATTGATCTTGCCGCCTTTAGTTGCTTTCTTCTGGGCTTTCTCTTTCGACTTGTTCTTTGCTGCACCGGATGTAAGTATAGGCGCAGTACACAGATATAACTTAACATACTGGCACTGGGGGACTTCCTCTTGCTAACTTTCTTGAAGAAAACCTTCGCCTCGGACTCATCCGCAAAGACCAAGCCAATCATACAGTCCTGGAAGGTCATATTTAAGTCATTATAAAACCCAAATTATAGACGGGCGTACATCACCGCCAAATGAATGGAAATAGGGTCGATCCTGGAAGTATTCGAACCCGTCATACAGTTCATGCTCCCAGACAACGCCTCTCGTCCCATCAAGTTCAACTAACTTCAAGACAAATACGTTCTTCATTTTGTCGAGCGTGAACGCGAGAGCTCCTTGGAGACCAGCGTATGACCATGAATTAGGTGTCGGATGAGCATAATAGATGCGAGCAAGAGCGGCGACGAGGAGCAAGTTGCTATCCGGAGAGTCAACTGCGCTCCGCACTCTGTTTTTCTCGTCAGTGGTAAGAGTGCCCTGTGAGGGCATTGTGGTTTGATGGTGGTTTGAAGATGAGTTGATCGGGCAGGGCGCTGCGGGAGACAGTGTCGGAGCGTGGGAACGATGTGACTGAGATAGGAGTGTAGTAGTACAGGGGCCAGGGGCAGTCTGACTGAACGAACGAACAAAACCAATGCATCCACTGAGTGTACCCTAAAGTGACTACCAACTGCCACTGGTCAGATATGTGCAGATATAAAATTGGCTGACTTGAAACGACGGACGCAGCGAGGAGGTGTTGGAGTGACGGAGGCCACCACACATCAATCTCATACTACTTATTTCACCCTAATACTTACTCTCCTACAGGATTGGCCGCCCAATCTTGGCGAAAGTGAAGGCACGACATGCCTCAGCACCCGCGGTACAGCCCATATATCACGCACAGGTAGCTAGAGTACATAGAACCCCTCCGCCATAAGGCATGGCCGCGAAGGAGATTGAACATGGATTCGAAAAGAGAAGACTACCAACTGCTTGTTCTTGAAAATTTTAAAATGCAGCCTGAGCAGCCGCTCGCTCCGCCAAGCTACCTCTAGGCTCCCATCTGGCCCATTCCTGCGCTTGAAAATCGTGGGTTTCGTTTGATGCTCCCCATGCACCTCCGCCAGGCGTCTCGATCAACAACTTGTCACCTTTTCCCATCCAGACCGTGGCCTTTCCTCCAATGTTTATGTTACGTTCCAAGGGCCCATCATCGACCAAATCGCCGTCTTCTTCTCTTGTTTTCTTTATCCACGTATTACGACCGAGAGCACCTGGACCACCACCTTCCATCCCATACGGTTGTCTAGTACGCCGCTGAAAGTAGGTACCCATCAGTACTTGCGAAGCATGTCATTTGTTTTGAGACTTGCCTCTGATAAGATAGACACTTGCATGGGTTCCAGAAATTCGATTTCTCTGATAGCACCTTCTCCGCCGCGATACTTGCCTTGGCCGGCGGATCCACTTCTCAGACCAAACTGATGCAACATGACTGGATACCTTCTTTCAAGAATTTCTACGTCTCCGATACGCGTATTGGTGATGTGTGTGTGCACGCCAGACGTTCCGTGCCAACCGGGACCAGCACCTGAACCACCAGCAATGGTCTATTCATAGGTTAGTTGAATCTCAATGACGGTACTGCCCAAGCGATTACCTCGTAGTAGCCCCATCCAGCGACACTCTTGCCGTCCTTGGCTTTCCCTCCTGCGCCGAAGGTTAAATTGCTGAAACGAGTAGTCTTAACCGAGGGTACGCGGGCAGTTCACCGAGCTTACTTGGTGCATCCTTGGCTGGCGGCACAGGCATGGAAGGCTTTGAGTACCACGTCGACGATACGCTGGGAAGTCAAGACATTCCCTCCACACACAGCAGCGGTTCGTGATGGAGATAGCAATGATTTCTCTGGTATTCTTACTACACATCGAGAACTTCGCGTGAGCATTTTCTGATTCGTACCAAGGTAGGCGTTGGGGGGCTTACTTTCCAGCGGAACCAGACATCCGGCATTGAGCGGAATTTCCAGGTCCAACATAGATCGCATGCAGTAGATGACTGCCGAATGGACGACGGAGATTGGCGAATTGAGATTACCTCTAACCTCACAGCCAGTGCCAGCAAAGTCCAGTACAGCCGAGCCCTGTTCTACATTGATTTCCACGCTCAGTTGAATCTAGTGAAAAGGAACGTCGTTTGGAGTTAGCTGATCATCGGCCTGTCAGTGATAAATTGGCAGTACGTACTGGTGAGCCGTCATCAAGATAGTCAACGGCCTCCAGCTTGTCGGTTCCTGCGCGTTCGGCGACGTTTCGCAGGAGGTTACGAACAGAAGTCTCAGCGTTCGATCGAATATGATACATGTACTCTTGTACCGTTTTCAGGCCATAGTCGTCCACGACTGTACGGTCAAAGACAAATGGATTTAACCAATCAAGGCAATGGAAGTTGGATAATCACGTACTGGCATGAATGAGTTGTATACCCTTGTGGTTTGCAGCAATTTGCTGTATCAAGGGTCTTTATATCAGAAAGATGGAATACCCCCAGGAATTTAGGAACGCTTCTTACCGCCTTCAAGTCGCTCTCAACGTCGCGAATGTTCCTACACCCCGAGCTTCCTGGGTACTGGCTTGGTTTCTCCACCATGTATTCCAGAAGGCCCTTTCGATCGAACACCCCTCCATCAACGATTTTCAAGCTAACGATCTCGGCGCCTTCCTCAAATATACTGACGGATGTGGGCGGCATGGATCCTGGCAAAATTCCACCGATATCCGCGTGGTGTCCTCGGGAAGCGGTGAAAAATATAATTTCTTTGGTCTCAGCATCGAAAACGGGTGTGATGATCGTAATATCGGGCAGGTGTCTGACAGATCTCGCTTAGAATATATGCAGAGGCGACCGTATAAAGTGGGACCTACGAGCCACCAGCATGAGGTGAGTTGGTCATCAGAACATCACCCTCCTTCAAGCTCTTTCCATGAAGCTTCATTTGGTATTTAACGGCACTATATGGACCGTTGGGTAATTTGATAACATCGATAGATTAGGAGGGGAACTCACAAGCTCATTGAACCAAGGTGAATCGGAATGAACGGCGCGTTCGCAACTAGGTCGCCGTCAGGCGCAAATAGAGCGCATGAGAAGTCAAGCCGCTCCTTGATGTTGGTGCTGATAGAAGTTTGCTGCAGAGAGCGACCCATCGCCTCCGCGACACTCATGAACCGATTGGCAAAGAGCGTGAGCAATATGGGATCCGGGCCTTTCGCTGCGTTCTTTTGGGTACTTTCCATTGTCAGTTTGTTTATAATGTGGTGAGGTGGGGTAACGTCCAGAGGGTGTACAAGTTCTCAGCAGATTCGGTTTGAGCTTTAAACACTTCACAGTTCCTGGGTATTTCCGAGTGGATTCCGAGAGTGATGATAAGCCCAGTCACAAGGAATTAGCCAGAGTCTAAGGATTTCGTGTTTCTCAAAGAATGAGAGAGCTCTAACCCAGCCTTAGTGTTTGAAATAGAGGAAGGAGACAAGGTGAACGGCCGTGGCATCATAAGTTCACCTCGGCACCATAATTTTGGAGTTCAAAGATAATCATTATCTAGGCGCTAGAGTTTAAGAGATTGGCGCGCGGGCGCTACGCCCAGGGAACGCCCAGCCCAGACCTTGCCACATTGCTCATTGCTTTCCTTTTAGCGTTCAAATTCAAACTTCATTGACGTTCATTGTGCAAGTTCGCCGTCTACAAGTCAGCATAGGCGCGTATTTGACAAGCCAGACATAAAGCTATCCTTTTCTGAGGTTATACATTAGGTCAAATCATACTCATGGCAGACCCTGACGCGTCGACTTTGACTGAAATAATAAGCACGCAAGCTGAATTGGTGGAAGAAGCGTCGCTTGCTCTCCCACATCAATTCACTGAATGCTCATATAATCGCGGACACATCAGGTAAGATGGGTTATCCAAGCGAGGATGTGAATGGTGTTGACAACCATTGATAGGCAGGCAGTTTATCTTTGTACGACCTGTCCAGAGCCGCGGGGGATTTGTTCAGCGTGTAGCATTGCATGCCATACTGATCATGAGCAAGTGGAACTGTTCCCAAAGCGGAATTTTCGGTGCGATTGCCCAACCAGTGCTTTGGCTCATTCCTGTACCCTGCATACGAAACTTGAGGATGTGAATACCCTCAATATCTATGGCCAGAACTATAAGGGTCTTTTCTGCCGTTGCGGAAGGTCCTATGACCCGAATACCGAACGAGAAACTATGATCCAATGTCTGGCATGCGAAGTTGGTTCCTTCCATTTGATTTGTGTTGCTTCTCATGTTTTCTAACCTAGCATTCCTCAGGATTGGTTCCATGAATCCTGCTGCAACCTCAGAGAAAGGCCATCTTCTCGGGAGCAAACACCAGCTCCTCATCCGGAACAAACGGCCGATACTGGAAACGAACCAGACGACAATCAGTCCGATTCATCTTCTACGGGTCTTCCCCCAGCTCTTGTAACCGGTGCTGATTATGAATCATTTGTATGTTCATCATGTGTATCCGGAATTCCGATACTCCAAAGATACGCTGGAACACCTGGTGCCATAATGGTGATTCTAGGGGAATCCAATCAGTGGAAACGACTAGAAGACACAACTTCTGTCGATGTCACTGATGAGGTCGATTCTGTCGCGGCAGGAACAAAACGACCCCGCGCGGGGCCTACGGAGACCAAGGAATCTCCCGCTACGAAACGGTCTCGTGCTTCGTCGCCGCCATCGGTTTCCACGAGCGCCCCCGATGCTCAATGCATCGCCCCACCTCCGAATCCGACGGCGGTACGGTATCTCGCCACCAAGGAATCGGATCGACCCGCTTTTAGTGCTGGCGATATGTTTCTTACGGAAGGCTTTCGTGAAAGATGGTGTCGGTGTACGAATGTGCGCACTTGAGCTCACATCGATTCGGTTCTTACTTTTGCCTTAGTGTTTACCGGACCTCGAAGCTCACCCATTTTTGTTACGCGAAGAAGAGACTTTTGAACCACCAGAAGATCCTGATTCGGGTGAATTGTCAGCTGTCGATACTCCATACGTCTTTCTTAATCATCCCTTTCTAGGCCTATCTCTGGAGGAGTTGGGTATGCGAGCGCTCGCACGTTTACCTAGGGACCGTGCTATAGAGGGCATACACGCTTTCAATGAAATGAGGTTAGGTCTCGCCATATCTGCATGGTGGTCGCTGCTTATTCCAACGAAGGGATGGATTAATGGGCTATTTGAGGCCCTTCGCACAGGCAGGCAAGGTCGTCAACGAAACAGACGTCAGGGACTTCTTCGACAAGCTCAAAGAGTCGGCTAAAGGCAAAGGCGTGTAAAGAACCCCCTTCTTCTGTGGTATCTACCCCGCAATAATTTTGGAAAACTTCGCTGAACTCCATCTTCTAAACCAGGCACATCGCATAAGTATCTTACGAGTTTACACATGCCCACATGCATCTTCATTGATATCCTGCCCTTTGCGAATCGAGCGTGGAGATTCGAGACTAGCTTCTCACCGCACTGTGTACCTCTAGCCTGTGAATGTCACTAAATTGCGGAAATCGCGCGGAGCGCCCACGTTTGCAAGACTCTTCCACTTAATGGACTGCGGGAACATGTAGATTCCTCGCCCAACCACTGTCTTCCGTCAAAACGCTGGGCGAAGTACTTGGGCTCCATCATCGGGCGAATTACCAAACGTGAAGTTGCATTGTTACCCGTCGCACTGGTCCCTCCTACGCCCACAGCGAGCGTTCACTACGACGCGACTAGGGTTTCCGCAGTTCGTGCCTATCATCCGTCTCCCATGCATCGGTTGTCGGCTCTTCTAGGCCGCTCCAAGGTCTCTCCGATTGCTGGTGGGAAGTCGTTGACGCCATTTCCATTGGCTCTGGAAGATGAAACCACGCGATTTGCCAATTATGCTCGTATCCTCCAGCCCTTGTCGCGTCCTGTCTAACCCCATGAATCTCAACACAGAACAGACTCTACTCACTAAGGCATCCCACAGGAGCATATGCTTCTAGGGACTTGGACCCTAATAAGTGACAGATCTTACCCACACTGTCGCGTTCAGTATCCAGGATGTTCACCATGGACCGCCGAACGTGAGAAACCTTGTGCGCGGCGGCACTTTCAGCAGGAATTAAATTGTCCTTGCGTCCTCACAGGCCTCACAGCCAACTCATATCTTCACAGAGGACATGTGCATTGCGCTATCCTGAAATTCGTGCCCATTCGTCCGACGTCTGACCAGCGTGGCAGCATCCCTCCGTAGATCAACCATCAGTGTCTTGGCGGAAAAGAAACACTCGAGGCCTTTTCGCCTTGTCGTTTCGTAGAGAGAGATAAATAGAGGGACACTCAAGCCGTCATGGCACCAAGTGATCCTTTCCCAGATTGATCAGCGAGTACCACACATGGGTTCTTTCAACCATATTGAGACCATCCATTCCGTTCGGAGAAGCTGATGATTCTAGATAAAACCCAATCTATCACTAAAGTTATAGATACAATAGCCTATTGGCTATATAATAACATAAAAATGCCAATGTTCGAGGCGAGACACATAGATGCAATAGTTACACAATAGAGTACTGACTCCCTGTCATTTAGTATGGAAGAGGACGTCAAGAAAAAGATATAACAAGAACAGGAACAAAGGGAAGTCCCTCGTTAAATTTTCTGAAGCACGCACTCGCGGGGTATATCTATAGCATAGCTTGCATCTGTTCAACATCCGGAATGGCATTGCCAGTGTGCACGGGGAGATCGGCAAGGTATGCTTTCCAAGCTGAATCGGACACAATTGGCGCAGAAACATATTTCTCGATGTCCAGCGCGGAGAGATATGAAGCGAGATGGGGCAGCATCCCAGATATCGCAGCATCTTCACGCCTTCGCTGGGCCATCCGAGATATGCCGGCTTCTTCAGAGAACCAGGCAGGATCTTGTCGGATCACCGCGCACTCGTAGACGTCTAAAATTGGTTTTGGGAGACCAGATTTCCGTGCCTGCGAGTATGCGAGTGCTTGGCCGATTGCTTCTATCACTGGTTGTGACTGAGGAAGGAGGAGGGCGTTGAAGGTTTCGCTTCGATGATCACATTGAAGTTGCTTGAAAAGCAGGACGTTTTCGTTGAGGAGCGACGCGGCATGTTCGGCGAGGAGCGAATCCGACGGATCAAGCATTGGGACTTGATAAAGACCTTGAACCAGCTCGGAAAACAGTCTTATGCATAACGTCAAGACGTCGCCTTCGGCAATGATTACGCCCTTGCCATCATTCTGGAAAGATTTGGATATCAATCACTGAGACTTGATGGTTTGCGGAAAGAAGTTCCTTACCTCAATCATAGCCATGTAATTATGCTCAAATGTTCCTTGAGCGCCGCATCTCTCCGCTACTTCTGGTGCGATGCGTTGGAAGTGACGGCATATAGTTGCCTTCGCGATTACGGATAAGGCATGTCGTACTCGATGCTTGGAGGACATCGCGGTCTGGATGACTGTGGGATACCATCGTTCCATAACCATGCCCACTGCGATAGCTTCAAGAATAGGACGTTGCTGAGTGCGGAATGATATGATAGGTACGGGGGTAGAGCCCTTGCCGATGAGGGACCGATGCATGGAGTAACGGCCACCAATGAGCGCAACTGCTTTAATTGCGGAAACCCACGGCGCTGGGACTGCAAGAGTCCCGAGCTGAATTCTCCAGATCTCATCCCACCAAGCTTCCAAAGGACGTTCGGGTATGGATAGATCACTGATGTCGGAAGCTACAAGCGCAGTATGTGGCAAAAGAACGTTATCGAAGCTCGTGATGGAGAAGTCGAGTGGCCCGGTTCCACTACGAGTAGGCAGCCGGACTGAATTGATCCCACGATACATCTCGCGTTTGTTGCAGATTGGAACGATGAAGAAACGCGAGCCACGATCTTGACCGTCGACAATCAGTTTAGCCATGACAAGGGCAACCTTCGGTAAGTTAAACGATGGCGTAGAGGCTGGCATAAACCTGACATTGGCACAAGACGGGGTGAGTCAAACAAGCATCACACCACTTAGGCTGTAACACATACTTTGATGCCTCCTCTCTCGGGGTATGAAGGATATATCCGTGTTCAGTTCTAGTCGCGGTAGTCTCGATGTTGAAAGCGTCGAGTCCATGGCCACGTTCAGTGAGAAGGTAAATACCAACGGTATCGAAGCGCAAAAGACGGTCCACGAGGCCCCTAAGGTCGGGGCGCTTCTTAAGATGCCGCGAAAGGGTACCAATAGTCAAGCCAACGTGAGCCGCGAGGATCGTAAACATGGCAATGTCAAGACTGCATATGGGGTCCATCATCATAGACCAGAATCTTGGAGAACAATATTGGACGTCGTCGGCGGACAATCCTAAATGGCGAAGTTGAGTATGCGGGGTTATGATTCAAACGAAAACGCGAAAAGGACTGACGATATGTTTGGAGGAGTAATCGAGCGCGTTGATAGGACAACGAAACCCGTTCGTCCTTGGAGAGATGCTCCACTCTGACCTGGAAGAGTGGGTGATTGTAGAGTTCGTTGGACGTCATCGGGAACGATGAGGAGGTGTGGAAAGAGGTGTGGAGGTGTGTGGGGGATTTGAATGTGGAAAGAGACGGATGAAGTATGAACACTTTTAAGCATTTTCAGCTCGCCCGGTCATTTCGAAAGGCACGCATGGAGAGAGGAAGAGAGAGCATTTTTGTGTCTATCTCTAGCTCAGCTAATTCCCGAACGCTCCAATAGAAGGGACTCGATTTCCATCACTGGATGATCGAATCCATGTTGAGCAGTATGTATAGCGGTGGCACAAGAGACACGGATTTGAGATCATGTTTAGTCCGCCATGAGGGACGCTGAGTTTTGCCGAAGGGGGAAAAAGAGGTCAATTAAGGAGAATGGCTGATGGGTAAGATTCAAGCCTAAGGTGGGTCAAATAGATGAGATCCAGTCGAATGGGATTTGCTCGCTCGTGATTGCATGACGGGGGTGCGACTGATTCTTGCGTGAAGAAGACTGGAGGCATGTCGTAAGGGTGTAAGTATGTCGATGAGAATATCATTTGCTTACCAGATAAGAACTTTCCGAGTTCAGCTGTGTGACGTGGAGTGAGAATAGGTATGCAGTTTCTCACTTCGTTTGTCCTATGCGACGTTCGGTTCATAGGATGGATTCTGGTTTTAAGCCATAATCTGCCCTCTATCTGGGCACACCCGACTCACTCGGGGTAGGCACCATACTAGAAACCCGTTTGCTGCATCCTTCCCTTCTTCTCAGTGCTCAGACTTGTCCCGATATCCTGGAAAGAAGCAAATCACTCTCCGCAACCTAGCCGGTGCGGCGTCCACGTGTGGCCACGTCCGCCACCTAAATATCCAGATATCAGATCCAACGAAGAGGAAACATGTACAGCTTACCATGGCCTTGACACAGAAGGTGGGGGAAACACAACAGCACATGCACATCCATTCCATTCAGAGTAGTATTCTGATTGCTCTGTTTATGTCCCCCTTCCAGCGCGTAGAGCCTGAAAGAAACACAAGACGCGTATTATTATCCCACATCGTGAGACTTGCGTTTCTCGGAATTGGGTGTCTAATTGCCTGGGCCGCCTGTTCATCAAAACCTGCGAAACTTGAGTCTATTCTCTTCCCACACCGTGGCGTATGCCACAAGCTGGGTCCATCGACACCATGGGGTACAAACTGACGACGGTAGCGGTCGAGGGGTGGCGAGCAAGGGAAGGAAAATCGGCATATCTACTGCCTACCCCCTTCAACTCTCTTTCCCCCCGTTTCTAAGCGAGATTGCGGAGTCGAGGAGGGTAAGTGCCATATGCCAGTCTTCCGGTAAATCGCCAATCGTCAATCGTACCCGTTAATGGGTTACCTACCGAGCAGACCGGATTCCCCCATGAAGTCATTGATGAGGGCCCATCCCGGGCAAGTGAGAGGTACTCATCGGCCCCAACCGGTTGAAGGGTGAAGAAAGCGACCAAGGAAATTGACACCAAGTCACTTCCTGTAAGTTCCTGTCAGGTGTGAGTACTTGAGTACTTGAGTGGGTTTGAGTCCAGTGTCCACTCACCCAATCAAATCAGGTGTTTGTAGGCTTCAGGGAGCAAATACAGTAATCAGCACGCTTGAACGGTTTATCGATTATGTCCAAATTTAACGAGTTCAATAAGACAAAAAGGGATCGCAGTTCTATTCAAAGTTGGCTTTCGTTCGACGTGCTTCCATAGTGACGATGGGTGTGGTTGAACAGTAACAGAGGCAGTGGGTCACACGATGCTGTCACACGCCTGGCAGAACGCGTGACGTCTTTGCGACTTTGAGGACGCCAGTGTGCGGCCTTTGGGGACGCTTCGAGACCCGAAAATGCCTCACATACTTCGCCTACCAAAAGGAGAGCAGTACGGCATATGCATAAAATGTCAACAGAAACAAACGGCCACCCGGATGAGCAGGGACCTCAGTTGAGCGTAGATTCGGTAAAAAGCTTGAAAGGACCGACAAGTGAGAAACTCAGGCTCTCCAGCCAGCCTCCTGGAACTCAGGTACTTACCCAGTACGCGATGCATCCAAACGTCTATTTCCATTGCGCAGTTTCGTGGGGTCGTTGCGGATGCAGAAGGATTGCATCCAAGCCTGACAGTAGCGACAAAAAAAGTCCGAGCCCAACTTACATCCGACTCTAACCATGCAGCATCTTCGACCCAAGCCCCAACTTCGAGTGACCCGCCAAACAAAACAGGAGCGAAGAGTAAAAAGTACTACGTACTAAGTTTAAAGTAAGCCGCTGCCAGTCCACGAGGAGATCCACCACGTCCTCCATCAGGATACCTCGGCATTTGACACGTCCCGACGTTGCGATAAAAAGACGTAGGAGCGATGTAATCGCGTTCTCGGTGTAAGGTTGTAAGGGTGTTTGACCCAGATGATTGGAGTTCCAAAGCGTTAGAAGAGACGTAAGCTTCAAACTTCCCAAGTTGTAGGTACGCAACGACGCTACGGCTAGCCAGAGAAAGCGTCTAATGCGAAGGTTTATTATTATTCATGCAAGGGGAGCACGAAGGTCCTGTCCGATAACCGTATCTTCTTAGTGTCGCTTCGTTGGTTGAAAGGTTTGGACGCCTGAAACTTGCGGTTAGTAAAAGTTAGTCACCGGTAGCGCTTACTCTAATTCAAGATGATCGCTCGGGACATTCAGTCGGAGAAGCGTCAATGTGCGATTCAAGAGGACTGTTGAAGCGGAGTGCGGCGAGTGTTTGAGGTGCTTGCATGTCGTTATGTCGTATGTGTTGATCTGTGGCAAGTCATGTCAAGTTAGGTACATACTTAGGTGAATGTGACGCATGCCACGTACATAATGTTGGACATGAAGTCATTGTAGGCATCCCCGGGTTGGAGACGAATAGTCTGCAGAGTCGGCGGTGCGTCGGCGTCCTGGATAAAACCTTCGTGATCTAGCGTCGATTGTCCCACAACCTGATGATGCGTTGAGTACCTGACTGCAGTCATGGCTTTGAAGGTCATCCACGGACGATATCAACCGGCGAGATTACCGTTGAAAGTGAGACTAGTTCTAGCTTCGTGGTGCTAGGATCTTGAGCAGCCTTTGTCATGTTTAGTAGAGCTACCGCCATAATTATGACGCGTACTTACTTACTTCCCAAAGTTATTCGTGACCACGCGAGGCTTCTTGGAGAAGTGATATCTTGGTGAGAGAAATAACGCGAAGGATGCCCTGAAAGGAGCAGGCCCTACGGGATAGAGTGAAAAGAACGCGACAGCTATCGCGAAACACTAGGTTACACGAACCTATGTTCTAAGTTCTTGAGTCAGCATCAGCATTTCGTCCTTTCTTGAAGCAAAAAATTCAGGAAAGACCAAGGCTATTCCATTTACTGACTTGGTATATTCTCCATCCAGCTCGCAGCCTCTATATTTGTTGTATTTGCCTAAGCTTGGGTGAGCTGAGAAAGCTTCGCGACGTTCTTGCGACGGACGACTCGAAGACTCCGGAGCTGTACTTACCTATTTTAGTTCTATCCCTCGTCCCCTATAGCCATGACTATAGTCATATATCATACCCCAAAACCTACCCTAGATACTTTGTAGTTATTTGTTCTCCTAGGTATAAATAGTTGGACTTAGCTACTTCGTACTCTAGAGTATGAGTGTTTTTATCGGTCAAAAGTAGTGAGAACTACCCCTTTCATCGTGAATCACGCGTGATCACGATGATTCACCGTGATCACCAATGAAAGGCAGTGAACTCTCGTGATCGCTCGTGATCTGTCGTGATTCACGATGATTCATCGTGAACCTTCGTGATCTTCATGACGTTCACCAGCGTCCCTTATACTTTTTGGTCCCAAAGTCACTGTACCTTTTTAAAAAGGGCAATCTTTTTTCAGGCACAGTAGAGCGGCTGCTGCCGTTGCCGATGTTATTATCCTGAATATTCCTTGCGTCTTACTTCCCAGATGCTCTTTCCATTGAACTCTGTTGTCGTCTACGTACATGTACTTCTCCACTTCCAAAAAAAGCAGCTTTTCAATACTTTTGACACTATTACGACTTCAAACTCGCCTCGACCAACTATATGATGGTCAATCAGTAAATATCCATCCAGGGTCTGGTTAATAGATGTCGCACTAACCAATGGCGTGTAATCTTCCTCCTTCCACTCCATGTCCCACTCCATCCTCATAATGGAGTCCACCGTTTCAATTGCACAGTTCTTTCCATCTGGCGCCACGAAGACTTTATACAGCCCATCTGCAGCGCGCCCATACGCCACAATGAGGCCTCTGTGGTCTTCGTACCCTACGGTTTCGGAAAGACGCCTAGATAGAAGTCGTTATAGCCAGCGCTGTCTCTGAGTAACATAAATGCAACGGGTCGACTTACCAGACAACCAACGCCGAGCAGTCCTTCAGCAGTAAGCCAAACGCTTCCATTGCGGTCTTGATTTCATTCCTCGACTTCTCTTCATCGAAAACGAACGAGGTGGCCATGTAGTACGAGGGGACGTTGTTCTGCAAGTTGCCCTCCGTTACCGACGTCGACGACACCGCTAAGCTCTGCATTCACAACGAATCGTCAGTGCACAGCACCTTGAGAGTGAGATTTACTTTCCACTTTGATGTTAGATGCCATTTGCTCCACCGACGTCGAAATATTGGTCTTGGTAGGCATTGTATTCGATGAACAGTGGTGTTGGGGTCGTGGCAGTGTTGAACGATTTAAGCTTTTAAGGTGCGCCTTATTTATTGACACCGCTCACACATTTGTTCCACCTCGTCGTTTCCGCGAATGCCAGTGAACATTGAACACATGTGAGTGAGGTCTACGCAAATCCACACCGAACCAATGTATTGTTCCAGCATCAATCTTCAATCGCCGGTTTCCTGTCGCCATGTCCGTCAGTCACCACCCCTCGCCCGATCGTCAAATCGACGACTCACCTGCGTTATAGGAGCGGCAGTGTATCTCTTAACACCTTCCTCCCACATCAAGATCCCAAAACCCTTCGACAGAGGTTCATCACGACGTCATTCCACGAAACCTCTATGCACTAGGCAAATTGCGAACCATTGATTCCTTCACTGCTTAGGGTCCCTACGCGTATGCCCAGCGCACTCGAACCACCAATAAGGACGGCTCACCAATGATGGTCGAACGTCCAGTCCCATCAACGACTTTACGAACAGATGAACGCTTGCCAATTTACCAACGACCACGCCGTCCACATTAATCGCAACCTCTTGAAATTGAAACCCGGAACATCACACACATACGTTCTTTTGACCTTCGACAGTGGCAACGCAAACCAATCGAGCGCTGTTTTCAGCCACTCCTGTTCGTCCATTTGCACCTGCAGCAGTCCACGCCGCGGCTCAAGGCACCTCATCGTTCTTTCTATCACTAGGACCCTATCGTCGCCAATTGTCATACCTGGGACGTGTTTCTCGTCGTGATTTGTTTCAGCATGAGCTTTGGTTGAAGGTCGCGTGTCGTGGTTTCCCGCGAGTGGGAATACGAACGGACAGACAAGGCTGCTTGTTTGTTGATGAACTTCGGTCGCGAGCGTCGCTGATGCCTATGGCGCCTATTGGGCGGATCATCAGACTCTGGACATGTCCTAGTCCGGTTGTTTCACTTACAATGGTGATCAACGGGTTGACATAGCGTCAACGTATCTTTCGTCAGCATGCACTCCATGCCAATGAATATGAGGCTTTGGGCGGACCGACCAGACTTGAAGATTGGTCAACAGCCCAGAGCGAAGCGACAATGGTCAAGACTTACAGAAAGAGCGGCAGCGGCAGGTGTTGCACTCGTTAGGAAGCCAAAACTAAAGAGGAAAATGCACATTGTTGCCAGAGCAGAGTTCGACCTGCGCAATGACAATAAGCTGGTCAAGAGAAGCTACCACTACGCAGGCCGAAGTACTCTTACCATCCTCCGACGGCGCATTAAAGGTAACGTTCCTGCTGGTGGTTGGGTAGGTGGTCAGCGACGCATTTAGCCAAATGCGATGTTGTACAACGTCGAGGCTGACCCTAGACGTCAACGCTTACAACGAGGCCATGCTCATCCAATAAGCCAGTCGCACCTTTATCGATCCGCTCACTTTATCTACTCAATCCTTCAAACCGTCCATGTAAAGCTTGCTACTGCGATACCACTGCCCGATAAAGTCAAAGTAGACCTCATCAGGCAATAGGGAAAGATGCACTTCAGTGCAAAGGCTACAGTCTTTGAGTAAACAGAGCGTCGACGGAGGAGCACGAACGTACCGATATTTGGTATACCTGAGAATCCTTCCGGACAGAACCATTGATAATACCAGTGGTCGTGGAGACGGATGCCTTCCGCCGTAAATCATATCAACGTCAACGGACCAGCAGAGAAGATGTAGTGAAGGTCAATCAATGACCTAATGACGACATTGAGAGCATACTATCGTGCCTGTGACGGTATCCTGCAAGGTGGTACTGAGGTTAGGCTCGAGCGACAATATTGTTGATATGATTGACAGCGTGACTAGTGTAGGAATCTTAAATTTTACAGTTTGGCTTGGTGCCGGTTTCTACAAAAAGAGGTTATGAAAATCCAAAGATCCAAGGGAAAAATACACACGTTTCGATGCTTATATACGCGAAATTCACCACTCTTGATCACGATCGACCGCGTTTGCCACACGTTTCTTCGGCTGTCCTTGAATCTTCCGGGTCCTCAGGTGCTCGTCTAAGGTGGTCGCATATGTGAGTACTGCACTGGTCCACGGACATGCAACAAACCATACCCATATATTCTCGCAGCAACTGCCGTGCCAGTTTAACGCCGGAGTGTGGCTTTGTGGACCCCGAGCAACTCGTATTGTGCGTTGACCCAGGTAGGCGATGCTTCCGCAACCGGCATTTTTGCTGGCCATGTACGCAACCCTGTCCCTTTCACCGCACCGCCCGAAATGTTTTCTCCAGATGGAAATGAATAACCCGACTACTCCCAGCCCTTTGAAGACTCGGTCAAGTTTGAATGGGTGACGCATAAATATGGGGACGTACCCATTTGCCATGTGGCGTATGGATTTTGCACAGCTTTTCACAATTCGCGCGAAAAAAGAATGACCTAGACCCCACACCGAATGCCTGATACCAACCCTTTCGGTCGTTTGAGCACCGAGCAGAGCTGCTCATGTCGATACTTAAGAACTGATCTCATCTCTGTGCAACCTCCGTCTCGGATGACGGAATATCGTGTATACGTACCGATCACCTGTGGGGATATTGAAGTTGGTCGCGAATTCGAGATTTTCAGATCGGTCTTGCAGAGAAGTCGCGCTACCCTGCTCAATATCGACGTCAGTATTTCGGAACCGGCAAACAAAGGCACGAGCTTTCTGACGTACCTCCAAGCCAAAATCGAAGCCATCTAGGTGTCGCTGACGTTCAGTGGAGAACACCCCAATTTCGTACCGAGGAGGAGACTTGAGGGTAACATCCACAAAGTCGAAAGTAGCCTTTCGTAAACTCAGTCATAGAAGGCGTATGGACGTATGACCATGGAGATGTACTTTGATTGTCACAGCGTACCGACGCGGATTGGTAGTTTCGCGATATCTGAGGTGGAGGTGAGTTTCCGGTTCTTTCAGACGAAAAGCGACAGTACTCACCCCAGTTCATGTAGGTTTGGGATAACCGTCATCTGTGATTGTACAAGACAAGCCGGAGCCCAACCGGCAGACGTCGTCGTTGTCCCATCCCTTCCAAGTACATGACGGGTAACAGACCCAAAGTCAAGCCGGGCCTTTCGTACACTCGGCAATAGACGTCGTATAAACGTATGTTCGTGTGTGTGCTATTATTTTCGGCAGGCGTCACGATGCAGGTCGGGAATTCAGCGATTTCTGGGCACAAGGTAAGTGTTGAGTATGTTGACCTTCAAATGAGGTCAGTCTGTGATGTGACCTTCGGCTACAGCGTGTCTCGTATCGCTCAGCGAAGTCCCAGAGCTGCCACGTTGAGATTTCGAGCGGCAGGGGGGGAAAGAGGAAGATAAAAGATTCCTCGACGACACGAATTGGGTTACGACATCGAAAGCCTGGTAGATTGATATCGCGGCGAACGATATGGTAACTCTTCCTCCTGGGCGCGATTGCAGTGCATTGCAAGCAAAGAAATGCTTCCGCGGAAGCGACAGCGCCTCCGCATTGGTGGCTGTGTTGATCCGAAAACATAGTCATTGATCCGAAACACGGTCACGTGGTCAGTTTGTTTAAAAAGGTCCATCCCGACAATTTCCTTTCTTCCCTCCTTTCCTTCATCCCATCCATCCCCAGTGGGTGCCTTTCTTGGACGAGAACTGGCTACATCGCGTTTGTAGTTCAGTTTGGTCGGCGGCATGCGTGTCCGCTTGACCCCTTGAAACCACCGTACGGGACGAGTTAGCATGCGGCTATCCTCGTCTCCAGAAACTCTGCGTACTGGTTTCTGCCGGGAACGTGCTTTAGCGCAAGTACCAGTCATCCGCCTGAATGACCATTCATTCGTGTGACTTCGACTCTTCACTCAGTCCACTTGTCCCTCTCTTCTCTCCTCTCTCCTCTCTCCTTTCCTCTCCATCTTTCTCTCCCTGCCCTCGGGCGTGCACATTTTTTCCAATGCCTCAGACGCCGGTGTCCTTTGTATGTGTACTTTCATCTGTTCACTTGGACGCCAGCTAACTGTGGTGGAACCAGCGCACCAATGGCTCTGCCCACACTCGAAGGCCATCAGATACCTGAAACCCTTCAATATGTGAACCTCTACGTTTGTTCCCATCCTGCAACTTCTCCCCTTCGCCGAAACATTCATGTTCTCGACAGGCTCTCGACGCTCGAGTTCCCTCCCTTCCGTGATGCTTCCGCCGCGAGCCTTGTTAGATAGCAATCAACTATCTGGAGTTTGGGGTCTAGGTGGTTACTCACTTTCGTGCGTGTCTCTTCTTCGCTCCTCCGTTTCAAAGGCTGATACATCCTCTTTTAGGTCTTCGGGGATCTCTTGGCGATGTCAACGTCCGAACCATCCAAACGTCCGTTCATGGAAACGACAGCGATGGACTGCCGCCCGTCGTCGTTGGCCATCATAGCCCTTTGAAAGAACTTGTGGTCCGGCCAAAGCCCCCTCCTTCTCGTGCTATATATATTCCTCTCTTATTTCTTTTGTATTTATAAAAGTGCATCCGAGGAATCGCATGTTGACTGGGCCCAGGTCTCATGCGTGCACTTGCTTGCACTTTAGCTACATTCTTCTCCTTTTGTTCCTTAGTAGTGCTTGAGCCACCCATGACGTTGAACCACCGACCTTGATTCCTACACGCTTTTCTTCGCATCGACGCGTGCCTCCCTTTCCGTAGTCCCCGGGGAATTTTTTTTGCCGGAAAAAAAAGTCACGTGACCGTGTGTTGGCCAGCTTCCAATATAAGACGCGTCGGCTAACCGTCCGAAACCTCCCTTTCGTCCGTCTTCTTGAAGCATACCTCGCCCAAATGGCCAGAACAAAGCAAACCGCTGCCAAGTCTGTCAATGGGACAGCACCAAGGAAAGCTCCTTCGACGACCTCATTGGCAACTACCGTTACTAGAGCACAGAAGACATCGGCTGCGACGACCAAAAGAAACGCGTTGCAGAGGCCATACAATCTGGTAGCTCCTGATGAGAAGGGAAAGGACTCCGTACGTCGACCACATACATCAATATGATGACCCTTGTGATCCCTCTCGTGTTTTCAGTTGTGTATAGGTTGTCAAAACGGAGGCGACTTGATTTGCTGCGAAGTTTGTAGTTGCTGGATGTGTTTTGTGGTGATCAAGCCCCGAGAGGACGGACGATTCATCGAAGACACCTCCGCTAACGGGTGTCTTCAAATAACTTGTGAAGCCAAGGCAAAGAAGTATGATTTCATCTGCCCACGCTGCCACTGTGACCAAGATGCAGCCCTCGAGCATGGTAGACACACGAGATACTATGTGAGTTTCTCGTTCCATCCTTTCGCATCGCTGTTGACAATGTGCATCATGCCGTTCCAGGCCTTTTCGGACAATGGACGGCCCATCCTTGATCTTTTGGTCGCTGTTAGACGCGCGACCTCCGTGTTCTTTGCGCCCATCAAAACTCCCACCACTGTCCTGTTCTTCCTGGCGTTGGAGGGTTGTCAATCAATGGATCAGCCTATGATTGATGCCCATTCGTACCTCGAGCCGTACTTTGGAAGGGATCAAGGACAGCTTCTAACGTTCTCAGTCTTCTTCAACTTTCAGAGGGGCGGGGCTGCTCGATACCGAAGTCAGTTGAACGACGTTATTGCTGCTATCTCCGAGTGAGTGAGATCTTCCGCCAAGTACTGATCATGCTTACTCATTTTTGTAGCGATGCCACCACGCAAGTCATTGTGCTTTTTATGACCCATGTCGGCGAAGACGATTGCTTGCAACACGCGCCTGTGGTTCGCAGCAACAAGGGCGACGTGACGGATCATGGTGCCAGTTTCGATCCTAAGCAGGTGGGAGCTATGTTCGTTTCACATTGATATTTGGCCTGACGACTTATCAGGTTTTGACGGATTTATTCGTTGAGGACTTGATGATCCCTATGAAGCAGAAGCTACGCTCCAGCCTCTTTTTCTTTGTGTGCAAGGGGATAGAAGGGCACACTGAGACCCGAGACTGGATGTCGGCCTGCGTGGCCAGGTACGTACACTTCCTATCGTCCATATGTCGCCACTAATCCTTCTACGTCAGACGATGTTTTGAAGAGATCTTCTCGTTCACTGCACTGTCGTTCCAACCCTGCCTCGCGCGCTCATTCATAGGCAACTATCTCGTCCAGTCGTACGTTAGACGAGCGCCGTTGCGAGTGGCGGTCAAAACTGCTCTTGGTTCCTGCCCCTACCTCGGTGAATCTTCCGACCTCGTTGTCGTCGCCCGCGAAAATCAGAAACCGGCTCACGTCATTGCCCTTCGATTCTATTGGGCTCATGGAACAATTGCACCCTACGGAGAGACACTGCCTGCCATGTGTCCGTTCTGCGGATGCTTTCATACACTTAGCATGAGCGTGGTGAAGGGACCGCATGGTAAGAACCACTTGCACACCCGCTGCAGCGGCCAATACAAATTCGAAGAGGAGGATGTGCCATGCAAATATGATAGCCGCAAGAATGTCATTGCTGGTAGAGAGCGTGGTCCTCATGTCAAAGGGGGTCTGTGGTTTTCCGAGGTGTACCCGTTGGTTATTCGTAGGGCTTAGAGTACATACCTACCATTCGTCTGTCAGTCCCAGATACGACTTTATGATTTCAACCTACCATTTGCTTGTCAAACTCCGGTGTTGAACATCGTTCCATTCCTTTGTTGACTCGGCTAAGGGCCACCGTGCAGAAATATTGGTCAATTTTATGTAAATCCAAGGTCGCCGTCAAAACTCACCCTTGTTCATTGCATCCTCCGACGTCGCCCGCATCGTTTTGCAAAGATCCTCCATGTCTGAAATTCGAAACCCACACTCCTTCTACTGCAATGAGGATGTTTCTGCATTCCTCTTGGAGGCGATGAAGAGTGGACAGGCGAATTCGTGCGTTCCTCATGCCATAAAGACGACTCCGCCTTCCACTCACGTTGACTGGCTATAGAGACATGCCCGTCCATTGGAGAGGGTTGAATTTGGATATTTTGGCATCCATCCTAGCCGAGGCTTGGGACAATCGCGGTGAGTCCATCGAGAATGCGTCTTCAATAGTCTCTGACATTCTGTTAAAAAGTGATCCTGCCGGTGACCGCGCATGTTATGATAAACGCTTCGAACGAACGGATAACTCGTCTACTGGCCAGAGTGGATTTGGGAGAGATTACGCGACCGCTCATTCTGCTATCTTCGGACAATATTCCCCTTGTTGTGTACCTCCCCTCCCTGCTGTCCTTCATGAAACAGGTCAGCGTATGTTTGAAAACTTTCCGTGCATTTGCGGTGCTGACTGCCTTCACAGCTTGCTATGGCCAAATCAGTATCACTCATCGAGAGTATATTAGCAAAGCCATTGACTAACAGTGTGCGTTCAAAAAAGTGGAGGACCGCTCCGAAGCATTTCGCAAGGCCTGGCACTGGTCTGTCCGTTGTGGGAGCCGAAACGTTTTCGCCGGGTTGGTACACTCGGTTCGACACGGTGTGTCTCATCTGCATTCTAAACAGGCGAACTGTCTTTCATACGACTCTTCAGAGAGATGACCCCCCGAAACCATCCGTGTCCCTGCGCAAGAAGACGAATGTTGATTCGGCGACTTCGTGGTTGAAGCACGTCAAAGACTTCTTCACCCTGGGCGATGTGCTGCTTGCGCTCTTTCATCCAGAGTCGTATGAGCATGGGCGACGGGCAATAGCGTCCATGAAAACTTCGGATGATCCTTCGTTGGCGTATTGGGCAAGACGGTGGCCCTCGGCGTTTTCTTGCTTATCGGTTCTCGCCAATCGTCGAAGCCCTTTGCACCTCGATTCCAAGGGCGACTGCCAACAGTATGACTTCCTAGTAAACACGGGCACTGCAAGAACAGTTATACGTCTAGGTCAAGTTGGAGCAATTTTTCAATATTTACCTGGAGCCGGTATCATGTTTTCGGGAGGTGTCTTTGAGCACGACTCTCCTGGTTGGTTTGAGGGCGAGCGGGTAGGCTTCGTTTTGCACATGCGTCCCGAGGTGGTCCGCGTGTACAATGACAGTGATGTGAGCCTTCCTCCTGCCCTACTGTGACTGTAGCGATACATTACGGACGTCCTTCGATAATTTGACTACTGAGGTGCACACCTTTTATTTGATTTTGGACGTATTTGAGTTTACATCCTGGTACCTTGTCAGGGCTCAGGGATTCTTCTTATAGATCTTGCCACTGTCTCTTTTTCTTACAGGCAATTATACACATTCCCTCCTTTGATGCTCCTCCTTCGCATAACC
>BEWF01000037.1:0-88411 GCA_002583695.1 Pleurotus salmoneostramineus
GGGGTTATGCGAAGGAGGAGCATAAAAGGAGGGAATGTGTATAACTGCCTGTAAGAAAAAGAGACAGTGGCAAGATCTATGAGAAGAATCCCTGAGCCCTGACAAGGAACCAGGATGTAAACTCAAATACGTCCAAAATCAAATAAAAGGTGTGCACCTCAGTAGTCAAATTTTCGAAGGACATCCGTAATGTATCGCTACAGTCACAGTAGGGCAGGAGGAAGGCTCACATCACTGTCATTATACACGCGGACCACCTCGGGACGCATGTGCAAAACGAAGCCTACCCGCTCGCCCTCAAACCAACCAGGAGAGTCGTGCTCAAAGACACCTCCCGAAAACATGATACCGGCTCCAGGTAAATATTGAAAAATTGCTCCAACTTGACCTAGACGTATAACTGTCCTTGCAGTGCCCGTGTTTACTAGGAAGTCATACTGTTGGCAGTCGCCCTTGGAATCGAGGTGCAAAGGGCTTCGACGATTAGCGAGAACCGATAAGCAAGAAAACGCCGAGGGCCACCGTCTTGCCCAATACGCCAACGAAGGATCATCCGAAGTTTTCATGGACGCTATTGCCCGACGCCCATGCTCATACGACTCTGGATGAAAGAGCGCAAGCAGCACATCGCCCAGGGTGAAGAAGTCTTTGACGTGCTTCAACCACGAAGTCGCCGAATCAACATTCGTCTTCTTGCGCAGGGACACGGATGGTTTCGGGGGGTCATCTCTCTGAAGAGTCGTATGAAAGACAGTTCGCCTGTTTAGAATGCAGATGAGACACACCGTGTCGAATCGAGTGTACCAACCCGGCGAAAACGTCTCGGCTCCCACAACGGACAGACCAGCGCCAGGCCTTGCGAAATGCTTCGGAGCGGTCCTCCATTTTTTTGAACGCACACTGTTAGTCAATGGCTTTGCTAATATACTCTCGATGAGTGATACTGATTGGGCCATAGCAAGCTGTGAAGGCAGTCAGCACCGCAAATGCACGGACAGTTTTCAAACATATGCTGACCTGTTTCATGAAGGACAGCAGGGAGGGGAGGTACACAACAAGGGGAATATTGTCCGAAGATAGCAGAATGAGCGGTCGCGTAATCTCTCCCAAATCCACTCTGGCCAGTAGACGAGTTATCCGTTCGTTCGAAGCGTTTATCAGAACATGCGCGGTCACCGGCAGGATCACTTTTTAACAGATTGTCAGAGACTATTGAAGACGCATTCTCGGTGCACTCACCGCGATTGTCCCAAGCCTCGGCTAGGATGGATGCCAAAATATCCAAATTCAACCCTCTCCAATGGACGGGCATGTCTCTATAGCAGGCAACGTGAGTGGAAGGCGGAGTCGTCTTTATGGCATGAGGAACGCACGAATTCACCTGTCCACTCTTCATCGCCTGCAAGAGGAATGCAGAAACATCCTCATTGCAGTAGAAGGAGTGTGGGTTTCGAATTTCAGACATGGAAGAGCTTTGCAAAACGATGCGGGCGACGTCGGAGGATGCAATGAACAAGGGTGAGTTTTGACGGCGACCTTGGATTTACATAAAATTGACCAATATTTCTGCACGGTGGCCCTTAGCCGAGTCAGCAAAGGAATGCGCCAATGTTCAACACGGGAGATTGACAAGCAAATGGTAGGTTAAAATCATAAAGTTGTATCTGGGACTGACGGACGAATGGTAGGTATGTACTCTAAGCCCTACGAATAACCAACGGGTACACCTCGGAAAACCACAGACCCCCTTTGACATGAGGACCACGCTCTCTACCAGCAATGACATTCTTGCGGCTATCATATTTGCATGGCACATCCTCCTCTTCGAATTTGTATTGGCCACTGCAGCGGGTGTGCAAGTGGTTCTTACCGTGTGGTCCCTTCACCACGCTCATGCTAAGTGTATGAAAGCATCCGCAGAACGGACACATCGCAGGCAGCGTCTCTCCGTAGGGTGCAATCGTTCCATGAGCCCAATAGAAGCGAAGGGCAATGACGTGAGCCGGTTTCTGATTTTCGCGGGCGACGACGACGAGGTCGGAAGATTCACCGAGGTACGGGCAGGAACCAAGAGCAGTTTTGACCGCCACTCGCAACGGCGCTCGTCTAACGTACGACTGGACGAGATAGTTGCCTACGAATGAGCGCGCGAGGCAGGGTTGGAACGACAGTGCAGTGAACGAGAAGATCTCTTCAAAACATCGTCTGACGTAGAAGGATTAGTGGCGACATATGGACGATACAAAGTGAACGCACCTGGCCACGCAGGCCGACATCCAGTCTCGGGTCTCAGTGTGCCCTTCTATCCCCTTGCACACAAAGAAAAAGAGGCTGGAGCGTCGCTTCTGCTTCATAGGGATCATCAAGTCCTCAACGAATAAATCCGTCAAAACCTGATAAGTGGTCAGGCCAAATATCAATGTGAAACGAACATAGCTCCCACCTGCTTAGGGTCGAAACTGGCACCATGATCCGTCACGTCGCCCTTGTTGTTGCGAACCACAGGCGCGTGTTGCAAGCAATCGTCTTCGCCGACATGGGTCATAAAAAGCACAATGACTTGCGTCGTGGCATCGCTACAAATATGAGTAAGCATGATCAGTACTTGGCGGAAGACCTCACTCACTCGGAAATAGCAGCAATAACGTCGTTCAACTGACTTCGGTATCGAGCAGCCCCGCCCCTCTGAAAGTTGAAGAAGACTGAGAACGTTAGAAGCTGTCCTTGATCCCTTCCAAAGTACGGCTCGAGGTACGAATGGGCATCAATCATAGGCTGATCCATTGATTGACAACCCTCCAACGCCAGGAAGAACAGCACAGTGGTGGGAGTTTTGATGGGCGCAAAGAACACGGAGGTCACGCGTTTAACAGCGACCAAAAGATCAAGGATGGGCTGTCCATTGTCCGAAAAGGCCTGGAACAGCATGATGCACATTGTCAACAGCAATGCGAAAGGATGGAACGAGAAACTCACATAGTATCTCGTGTGTCTACCATGCTCGAGGGCTGCATCTTGGTCGCAGCGGCAGCGTGGGCAGATGAAATCATACTTCTTTGCCTTGGCTTCACAAGTTATTTGCAGACACCCGTTAGCGGAGGTGTCTTCGATGAAGCGTCCGTCCTCTCGGGGCTTGATCACCACAAAACACATCCAGCAACTACAAACCTCGCAGCAAATCAAGTCGCCTCCGTTTTGACAACCTATACACAACTGAAAACACGAGAGGGATCACAAGGGTCATCGTATTGATGTATGTGGTCGACTTACGGAGTCCTTTCCCTTCTCATCAGGAGCTACCAGATTGTATGGCCTCTGCAACGCGTTTCTTTTGGTCGTTGCAGCCGATGTCTTCTGTGCTCTAGTCACGGTAGTTGCCAATGAGGTCGTCGAAGGAGCTTTCCTTGGTGCTGTCCCATTGACAGACTTGGCAGCGGTTTGCTTTGTTCTGGCCATTGGGCGAGGTATGCTTCAAGGAGACGGACGAAAGGGAGGTTTCGGACGGTTAGCCGACGCATCTTATATTGGAAGCTGGCCAACACACGGTCACGTGACTTTTATTTCCGGCAAAAAAAATCCCCGGGGACTACGGAAAGGGAGGCACGCGTCGATGCGAAGAAAAGCGTGTAGGAATCAAGGTGGGTGGTTCAACGTCATGGGTGGCTCAAGCACTACTAAGGAACAAAAGGAGAAGAATGTAGCTAAAGTGCAAGCAAGTGCACGCATGAGACCTGGGCCCAGTCAACATGCGATTCCTCGGATGCACTTTTATAAATACAAAAGAAATGAGACAAGAACATATGTAGCACAAGGAGGACCTTTGGCCTGACCGCCAACTCTAGCGAAAGGCTGTGAGCACGACATCAAACTGAACACCGATGCATACCTGGGCACTGGCGTACAGCAACCCTCGCTGTCGTTCCCATTGAGGGGCATTCGGACAGTTCAACCGTCGACACCACCATGAAATCACCGAAGACCTGAAAGAGGATGTATCAATCAGCATGTGAAACAGGGGAGCGAGGAACGGATACGCACGAAAGTGAGTAAGACGCTAGACCAGCGTCCACTTCGAGTGTGCAAAAGAGTTGATTCCTGTCCAGCAGCACGGTAGTTTGTACTGGAATAGAGAAGATAGGCCTCCCTTCGCATATAACGACGGAAGCATCACGCGTATCCATCCAATGTTGCGATGCGAAGAGGAAGGGAGGAAAATCGTGCGTCGAAAACCTGTCCAAGACATCAGTCGGAGGGGAGGCGTTGGAGGAAGGGACAAACATAGACAATGGGTTCGCGTAATGAAGCATTTGAGGCATCTGATCGCCTTTGAGTGTAGAGAGAGCCATTGGTGCGCTGATTTGGCTACAGTTAGCTGGCTGAGAGAGGCAAACAGACGAAAGTACACATACCAGGACACCGGCTCCTGAGGCATTGGAAACAATGTGCACGCCCGAAGGCAGGGAGAGAACGATAGAGGAGAGGCAGGAAAGAGGAGAGAAGAGAGGGACAAGTGGACCAAGTGGAGAGTCGAAGTCACAGGAATGAATGGTCATTCAAACGTATGACTGGTACTTGCGCTAGAGCAGAGTCTAGCACGTTCCCGGCAGAAACCAGTACGCAGAGTTTCTGGAGACGAGGATAGCCGCGTGCTAACTCGTCCCGTACGGTGATTTCAAGGGGTGAAGCGGACACGCATGCCGCCGACCAAACCGAACTACAAACGCGATGTAGCCAGTTCTCGTCCAAGAAATGCACCCACTGGGGGGATGGATGGGAGGAAGGAAGGGTGGAAAGGCAAGGAAATTGTCGGATAGACCATTTTTAAACAAACGGAGCACGTGATCGCGTTTCGGATGAATGACCCTGGTTCGGATTATCGGTGCGGACGACGCGGTGTCAATAAGCGGAAGCATTGCTTTGCAGTCAAAGGACCCCAATCGCCACCGGAATGAAGAGTCACTAGGTCGCCGCGTTACCAGCTATTCATCGTAAACAACATGGCATTGCTGAGGGTTACAAAAGGATACCGCTAAAGTTATATGTTGTAACCAAATTCTAGTCCTCGAAGTTAAGTATTTGTGGACGCAGGCTCTGATGTGCTCCAGGTCTTTTTATAGACTTTACAAGACGAGGGGACCATGCTATGGACGATAGCACACGACACACGAAGAGTAGGGAAATCACGGCTTAGAGATGTGTTCAGTGAAGAAGAGAAGATGACCGCAGAGTGTACCCACTGCAACGGTGCATCCGACCCGATAGAACATATACTCCACCAGTGTCAGAAGCTCGAGGAGGAGGAAATATGGTCTACCGTCCCCATTTGACTTCACCCGGAAGCAGTGGTCGCGACAATGGTCGGATGCCGGCCTAGGCGGTGGTATGCAGGATTGCGCCTCGGGAATAGGCGGAGGAATATCGTTGGTGCCAGATTGCCTCCCAGCCACAAATACGAAGAGGTGCCCAGGGACATCGCTCGAAGTCCCGAGGACTCGTTTCTCAACCTGCGAGGATGCGTTGTAAGTCCTTTGATTACGATCAGATGAACAATCATTAGGCTTACTCTTTACCTTCTCCTACTTGCAGTGTCGATGTAGCAACTCTGGGACCCCGCTGGGCGATACGGGGCACGCCGGGAGCCAATGGTCAGGTCACACACCGTCATATTTTGAAGGCCACAAGAGACCGGGGCACTCACGCTTTTGTTGTGAAAATACCTAGAAGTCACCTGCCACGAAGTCGCAGGACTCCCCGATTCGCAGCGCTACGCCAGCAGCATCTAACAGTGAACACACAACCATCCGTTCATACGACATCTATTACCGAGATGACGAAAGGCTAGACACGACTTTGGGGATATTACCCTCGTGTCTCCTTCTCGGTACGAATGGGATCGTTTCGTGACGAGTGAGACCGGGTGTGCCTCAGCGGTACGTCATCAATCCATTTATTCTCATGTTTACGAAGGGCTAACGTCGATAATGAATGATCTAGGTCATTGTTTTTTTTTCGGGGAATTGTGTCATGCACGTATGGATGAGCAAAATACATACGCACATAGATAATGGGTACGTTTGCATGCTTATGCGTCACCTGTCCAAACTTGACCGAGTCTTCAAAGGGCTGGGAGTGGACGCGGTGTGATGAAGGGGACAGCGACGAAGGAAGGGCGACGTAGCCAGCAAAATTCCCGGTTTGCTGTTCCGTTGACGTTGATACAATCGACGGCGGAAGGTATCTGCTTCCAGGACCACTGGTATCATCAATGGTTCTATCTTGGTTCTATCAGCGAGATTCTCAGTTACACACCAAATATCTGTACGTTCGTGCTCCCTCCATATCGACACTCTGTTTACTCAAAGACTCTAGCGTTTGCACTGTAGGTTGGGTTTCTCTGCGCGATGCATCTTTCCTGACAAGGCCTACTTTGATGACAATTGTCGCTTCGCTCCGGGTTGTTGACCAATCTACAAGTCTTGTCTGGCCGCCCAAACCCTCATATCCTTTGGCATTGACTCCAATGCTGACGAAACATACGTCGACGCTTGCTTCGTTACGGGAAACGGACTGGGACCTGTTCAGAGTATGATGGTCCGCCGAATAGGTGCCGTATGCACCAAGCAACGCTCGCGACCGAGGTTCATCATCAATGAAGCAACCTCGTCTGTCCGTTCGTATTCCTACTCGCGTCAAACCACGACACGCGACCTCCAATCACGCTCGAAGGTCATATGAAAAGTCATCACGACGAGAAAACCGCCCCAGGTATGACAATTGGCGACGATAGGGTCCCAGGGATAGAAAGAACGATGAGGTGCCTTGAGCGGCGGCGTGGACTGATGCGAGTACCAATGGGCACGCAGGAGTTGCTGAACACATGGCCCGATTTGTTTGCGCGAGGCCACTGTGGAAGGTTCAAAGACCGTATGTCTGTGATGTTGTGGGTATCTATTTCAGTAGGTTGTATTTAATGTTGACGGCGTGGTCGTCGGTAAATCGGCACGCGGTTATGTTCTTTAAGACGGTGATGGAAGTGGACGTTTGAATATCATTGGTGAGTCGTCCTTATTGGTGGTTCGAGTGCTCTGCTCAACTGCCTACAGGTCGCGATTCAGGAATGATGAAGGACGGCGAGCGACCTGAGGAAATCAATGGAGCCAGGGAAGTTTTATGAGACTGCGACCTATCATCAAGGAGAACTGGCGACCAGAATAATGAGAAGTACATGGGATGCAGAGGCTTGTGTTCCAGATGTGGCACTATGGATTATCGCTTTAAACGTGCACATGCGGAGAATAAGCGCACCGGTGTCAATAAATTAAGCACATCTTAAAAGCTTAAATCTGTTTGCAACACCACCACCAACATCAGCGCCGTTTATCGAACATCATGTCCACCGCCTCTGCTATTTCGACGCCAGGAGTGTGGCACAACGCATCTAGGTTAATGCTGGTAAGTGTAAGCCAGTGTGTAAGCGAGTGGAGTTGACAACTTGGCTTGGAAACAGGTGTTGGCCATGGAGGCGGCGGCCGTCACCAAGTCCGAATTGCAGACGAACACTCCAAAGTGCTACATGGCCACGAAGTATGTTTGCGATGAGGAAAAGTCACGAGAACACGTCAAAACCGCGATGAAAGCGTTCGGCTTGTTGCTAAAGGACTGTTCGGCGTTCGTCGTCTGGTACGTCGTCAGTTATGTGTATATGTATGCCGTGGATACGACTGCGACTTTAGGCGTCTCTCTGATTCGGAAGGGTACGACGACAAGAGAGGACTCATCGTCGCCTATGACCGCGAAGCGGAAGGGTTGTATCAAGTCTTCGTAGCGCCAGACGGGAGGAACTGTGCGATCGAGACGGTGGATTCAGTACTCAGAATGGAGTGGGACATGGAGTGGAAGGAGGAGCAATACACGCAATTTGTAAGTGCGTTGTCTAGTATGGGATTGGATTGGGTTGGATGTTCACTTTTTAATGTCAATATAGTTGGCAAATAGCTTTTGACAGCTGTTGGGAGAACGAACGGATGGCGATGACAAGCCTGACTGTTGCAAAGTATAGAAGTACAACTATGTAGTGGAGAGCAAATTACAATGAACAAATCATCTTGGAAGTAGGACATTCAGCAAAATTATGCGGCAACAGCCGTAACAGATGAAGCACTGTGCCTGAAATAAGATGGCCCTTTTTTAAAAAAGGTACAGTTACTTTGGGACCAAAAAGTATGAGGGACGCTGGTGAACGTCATGAAGATCACGAAGGTTCACGATGAATCATCGTGAATCACGACAGATCACGAGCGATCACGAGAGTTCACTGCCTTTCATTGGTGATCACGGTGAATCATCGTGATCACGCATGATTCACGATGAAAGGGGTAGTTCTCACTACTTTTGACCGATAAAAACACTCATAGAACCCTTTCCACTAAAATCGCCAAACCCAAGCGTCGCTCATTGATAGGCATTACAGGACGGTTCAAGCACCTTTCCCATTAACACAGCTGTCTGGTGGTGTACCTATTCCGATAATGACACCGACTACTATGTAAGCCAGGTCGTGCGTATACTGTAGTATTTCGACCAAGTGTTCAGTCACGCGTAACGGCTGGCGGAGAAGTGAACACTTGTCGCATTTCGTCACAGTGGCTGGGCGACAATGAACACTTTGCGGAACGGAAAGATCCCCAAAATTTCGCGGCCTTCGGCCGGAATGAACACTTTGGCAGTGAAAAAAAGTGACCATAACGGGCGAGACCCATAAATGAACACCTTACCGAGTGAACACTTCACGTGACACGTAACAGCCCGTGAACACTTGGTCGAAATACTACAGTATCTACGAAGTAATTTCGTCTAATATCCTCGTTCCAACTCAGTCTTGACCTTGTTTCTCCAGTTCTTCATGACTTTTGAAGCTGATACCGCCACAAACGTGGCCCGCTTGGTCTACGTCAATGACAAAAATACTCAGTCGCTTCCCGAAGACGATGTCTTGGTTATTGATACGACCAATGTAGAACCTGAAGCCAAAGAACTCGTCGGATCCTCTACGTTCGACAACAAACTCTCCCCTCCGATCGGGACTTCGTGGTGGAGAAGGTATGTACCCCTTGCTCTCCTCAGCTTTCCCTTCACGCGCAGGGCTTACTCAAACACGTACCTATAGACAATCTTTCACGCTCTTGAACGACAAGCGGTTCAAAACCGACGCGAACATTACCTGGAGGGTCGATGCTTACATCTACACAGTCAACGCACAACCCAATGAAGACTTCGAATCAAACGGCGGACTCGTCTACGTCATTCTAGCGCACCGAGGATTCTGCTATCAAGAGGCGAAGGAGGTCAGCTTCTATGCCAAATGCCCGGCTAGCAAGATGGAGCTCATCAAGCATTTTCCTGACCAAGACGATCATACCTCGACAGGTTCACGCCATAGTTGTAAGCGCACCTGACTAGATGCCATCAACATATACTCAATCGTGACACCCTTCAGATCCCATCGCGTTCAGGCAGAGCATGCAAATGTTCAAGGACAATGGGAACCAAGGTTTCTCCTTTGATGCTAGCTACGAGGACACTTTGCTCCTCGATAATTTCAAATATACCACCTACGAAGACTTGGGTCCTGGTCGTCACTGTTGGGTCGTGAAAAATGAGGCATCGAGAGCGGTACGAAAGGGTTTCCTTGATACCTATGTCATTCTTGACCACTGAATCTCGACTACTTTAGGGTGCCCGTTACAAGATCTCCGCGCTCTCAGTATACAAGCTGTCTTCCCTTAGGGAAGTACCCTTCAGTAAGTCCCATGGCAAGTTTGCATTAGAAACAATTCTTATTGGATGATCTTTCAATGGTTGATTTGAACAGCGTTCGAGTCCTGGATCACAGGTTCAAGCGAAGGGATTGCGATGGAAAAAGAAATCAGAATCAACGCGATGTTTTGAACATGGTACTATATATACGGCTAGTTGGGAAGATTCACGATGTACTCTGGGTGTACGCGTTTGTCCTACATGAAACGGATCGTTTTACTACTCTGGACATGGGTAAGTACCATGAAAGAGCCCGAAGACGACACAACCATGGACACCGAAAATGTGTATGAGGGGTAAGACTGTGCGCGGGTAGAATGGTGTTAGAGGATGTAACGGAGGCATCGTATAAGTAAGTTGGGACTTGGGATGACAATATGGACTACAAAATTGACAAGCTCGGGTGGGTGGGACATAGGAAACAATGGTTATGGACTGGCAAGGGAGAGAGATAGCCAAGGAAGTGGAGTAGTCGAGCCACTAGCACACCATAGTGCCCAGAACCACCTTCAGCAACTGCAGGCATCCTTAGTAGATGGCGGAGCAGGATGAAAGAGGCGTCGCTGGCCACACCGATAGCAAGCGGAAGTTATCAGCTGCGCGACGAAGAGTCGAGTTGGTTGCGTGTCGACGCTAGCAACGATGACAACGACCAAATCAACCCAATGGCCAATGTCAATGACGCTTCGAACTCATTTTCCTATCCCTGCCCTATCTGCGACATCCACACTCCAACCTCCAAGCCAACTCGAGAGGTCAAGCCAGTCCCAGAGCGAGGACAACCTTCAGCTTCATGAATGTCCGTTGCCGTCTTTGTCCCCAAATCCGCCAACCAGCTACATCACATCCAGGTAGCTGGTACATCGCCTTCGTCCCTCTATCTCGCTCTGAGAATTCTCGCCTCCCTGCCTGGGACGAGAAGTATATCCCGGAGAGACGCCGGCAAAACCATTGCTACAGCCGAGTCAGCAATCCCATGAGCAGGCTCGAGCGACCCCGATGATGAGGGGTGGAAGGCATTGAGCATTTGAAGAAAGAGTCTTGCTGGCGCTCTGAGGATGAGCATGGGACTCACGCACTGAGCTGTGTAGAATGAGCGACAAGTTGTTGCGGGGCAATCGAGCTCTGCGTCGAATCCTAATGGCATATCGTCGGCTGATGACGACACACGTTGACAATGATGGAAACCATGGACGCGAGTGGGACGGATGGACGCCGGGCTCATCTGTTATAGATCCTCTCGGAGGGCATGTTCTCAGTCAACATGACAGTGAGTTGACCTGATCGACGAACACAGTGGGTAGCTGCCAACGACGGCAAGAATCAGGAAGGGATCGAGTTTGTAGCGTGAAGAGGCTTGAAAACGCGAGAGTAGGACTTTGCCAAGGGTTCTTCAAGTGCGTAGAACGAGCATCGACCCAATGACGAAGGCAAGTATGGGGAATCGGAGGAGGCAGGATGCGAGGTCGTGGGTTATATTGTTAGGCACCCCGAGCACCATGTCCTCGTCCGTCAGGGAAGATAAGAGAACAGCACTTGTGTTTAGCGCTGACGAGTCCGAATGATGACACGAAGGAAAAAAAGCTCGTCGTCGCTGCACCATAGCGGGTCCAATCAACCTAAGGGTTGCAAACACCGAGCTCTCGTTCTCCAGCGCCGATATGGCTGTCGACGTGCCCTCATGCCCTTCTTTCATGAAGAAGGACTAGGAACGCGTTTGCACCATCACCATTCCTCGGCGTCACCACCATACTCTCCAAGCCGCACCCTCCACAGCGATATCCAGCGCTGCGTTTGGCCAGTCCCACCAAGAGGTGCGCTGTGGATGCCAGAATCCAGCAGCAGAGCGATTCGACGACCATCCCTAGCCTGTTGTCGTGTTTCTTCCTTCAGGCTATCACCGAGCCTCCTCCCGCAAGCAGAAAGCTACCTGAGTGGTTCCCGAGACAGTCGTCAGACGAGGCGTCCGTCTTTCGTGGAACGATCATGATGGACAACAATGTGTATGCGAGTCCCGGAACTCTCTTCCATGAGGGTTAAACACTCTCATACCATCCTGCCCTATAGAGGATAGTCCTTCGCCAGGTGTCGGTCTGGGGTGGTTGATTGGGACGAAAGGGGACAGGGCTGGGGGCGTGGGGGTTGGGAGAGGTGGAGGTTTTGGGAAAGCCCCGACATGGGGGTGTTGAAGAATAGCAGGGGGTAGGAAGTACGGCTAGGGCGAACGGTCGGATGAGAGACGGGTGTTCGAGGGGGAGTAAAACTACCCGACTCTGTCTTGGGCAACGACGGAGTATTCTCTGTCCCTCAATCCGCAACCGGAAGCTCCCCCAATCGATAGATGGTTTGAAGGTTCAGGCCTGCAGGTGTATATGTTGCAGTGCGCTGCGATGAGAGACTGTGAGCAGTAATACCAGAATTAGCGTCTGCGATATACACATGTAGAGGGGGCAAGCACCTAGTCCTGTAGAGTCAACAGATCCCCCGAGGGTAAAGGCGTCGAGAAGCTGAGATCCAAGTCAGCTCAACTGTAGAAGCGACACTCATGCTTGCTTACTGAGTAGCACGAGGCTGGAATCCGAGTCCGAATCACAAAGTTCCGTGCCCGCGCGAAAGCGTTGGCCAACGTTTCGCAGCTAGGTCTTAAGTGTGCACGAATGGATCCGAGACAGGCCACGGCATATCCAAAGGGGAGGAGAGTCGATTGGGGTGGTAATCCTGACTCATAGCCATAGGTGGCGAGATTCCACGGCAAAGGAGCTTAAAGATCTATGTGGGTCTAAGAAACCTTGGAGGCAAACGGAAATTCTAAACGGGCGTACCAGGAAAAACTCTTGGGAAAGACGTCTGGTCTGGATGTCCGGAGAAGTTGAGCATATCCTGTTAGAGAAGGCGTCAGAACGTAGTATAAAACGGACCCGGAGGGAGACATACCACTGCATCCCATAAGTCCTGCTCGAATTCGAACTCCAGTAGCCATCGGCTGACGGCTGCTCGTCACAAAATAGAGCAAAATGAGAATCAACCGTTTTGTCCCTAGTTCAGGCGCGTACCTTTTTGTTCAATGACCAGTCCTTCATGATCCCACACGTACGAAACCAAAACAACCAACAGCCCGCTCGGTTCTAGTTCCTTCTGCCCGATTCTTGTTGGGCTGGTTCGCGATGACACTGAGCAGAATTTCATAGTCTATATAGTGTGCTTGGAAGCGAATTTGAAGAGGTTTCTTTAGGGTCTTGCTTGAATGCGTGAGCAATGGTGTTGGTGGGGGATGATGAAGCTTGAGGTCAAGTTTGAATAAGGACGAAAAAGGAAAGGCCGATGAAAACGAGTCACGCGACATATACCATGTGACACGATGAGCCCCTGTTGAACGTGGACTGGGGGACCCAGTCCGTCCACAGACTCTCATTTTCCCCGTACTTGTTCTTCCTCAATGGTGAGTGTTTGCGCACCTGAAGGTGTTGTACTTACGGATTGACGCGACAGGCCATACTTACGGACCATGGTGCTCAGAACGCTATCGACAAGCAAATTTCTCTGCATCGAGCCGCCATTCACACACTCAGCCAGCAAAGGAACACCCTCAGTGCTATAAACAGGCTCCCAAGCGACGTCCTCAGCCATATATTCCTCGCTTACAAGGAGTCCTTTCACCTTTTCGAGAGAGCCAGCGATCGGCTTCAAGATAGCACGATAAAAGGACGCTGGACAAACGTACTCAGCGTCTGCGCTCAATGGAGGAACATAATATTGAATACCCCGCGATTCTGGTCTACCATTGCTTTATCTCCAGAGCACACGCCCTTGATGTCTGCTTTCTTAGACCGCTCGAAACCTCTCCCCTTAAGACTCTTTGTCTCATTATGCAACGACCGAGAGAGAGATCTCGAGATCTTCTGGGCTGCCATCGAGTTGCTGCTCTTGCGGAGCTCTCGCTTTGAACATCTATTCTTGGACTTTGAAGGCAACGCAGATGGGGACAATGAAACATTCTTTCGAGCTGTGGCTTCCTCCCACCCAACCGCAATGCTTCGTTCGTTAAAACTTGATTCCCAGCGCACGTCTTTCCACGAGCCACCTTATCATATCCCTCGCTTCCCTTGGAAAAGCATGTCGCACTTACGTGACCTAGAACTTGTAGGCGTTCTCTTCCCCGCTGAGATCCCCGACTTTCCATCTTTGGAGACCTTCGCCGTGTTTTGCTCGGCGAAGCCAGACGGACTGACCGCAAACTGGGTCCTCAATTTCCTTCGTCATACCCCAATCATCCGGAAAATTCAGCTCAAGCACCTGACGTCAGAAAACTCCGGCGTACCGCTACCATCACAGCGGCTTTCCCTTCCCACCCTCCGATCGCTCGAGTTCCATGGGCAAAATGTATCGACAGTCCGACTTTTTGATTTCCTTGATCTCCCGTTGACGTCGATGGAAACAACTATTATCATTCCCCGAGCTCTCTCCGATTCCCGTGATGTCATACCGCTCTCTTCACTCTGCGCTGGGCTTGCGTCTTTCCACCTCGATGAAGTATCTTTGAAGATGGTCGCCGACAGTGCCTCGACCTCCCTTCATATTTCCCCGGTCGACGACAAGATCCTCTACCCACAGCTCAAGTTGGAAATTGAAAATATGCCCAACTTTTTCGACGTTTGTTCTCACGTCCCCGTCTCCCAAATCAACGAACTCACAATTCAGCATCGGATATCGGTCAATGCAATGGTTCCTTCTTGGTCGAGAATGGTGGCATCGCTGAGTTGCCTCCAGGTCCTCAATTTCTCAGGTTGCTACCTCCCCTTAATACATGGTATCGTTCAAGGAATACTTCCTGAGAACGTGATCTTGGCGCGGTTGTCTTTTGAAGAGATAGCTTGGTTCAAGTCCAAGGAACCAAGTACCGAGCTCGAGCCGGAGACTACAGAGACGTTGGCTGTGCTACGGAGGATGTGCGATCGGCGTCGCGCGCACGGACATCCCATTGAGCGGTTTATCTTCCAGAGGTGCCGTATAACGAGGGAGCTTATCGACTACTTCAAGGTGTTTGTTGAAGTCGAGTGGGACGGGCTAGGAACAGAGATGTGGGAGCAGAAGACTCGAGGTGACATTCACATGGGAATCTGGCGGTTCCAGAGTAATGTCGGATATGGAGGAAGCTGAGGGCAAGCAGAGAACGTGTCCAATCATGTGTGATGCGCTAGGCGTATACGTTCAATTGGTCGATCGGCGCAGGCGGAGAATTGGGGAGTCCGTTTTGCGACGCCGCCAAAAGGACCAAATTTCTTTACCAGAGCTTGTAATACGTCACTGATAAGTCATAGTCTCTCAAGAGAGGCTTTAAAAAATGAAAGAGAGACAGGATTCGACGTTCAAGACAAATACACAAAGTCAACAAAGTACCCGGACGGGCGGCTCTTTAGACGCCCAGACGTGAACGGCAAGTTCGCGTTTTATTCCTTTTGTGCACGCGTTCATACCTTCCCGTGTTTCTTCGATGGTACGTCTTTATACTCTCATTTCTTTTTCCACCACTTCAAACTGACGGGTCTACGCGTTTAGCCTATCTTTACCGATCATGACGCTCAGAAAGCCCTCGACAAAGAAATTGCCGTACACCGAGCTGCCATCAGCACGCTCAGCAAGAAAAGAAACGAGCTCAGCGCTATCAATATGCTTCCCAATGATATCCTGAGCCAAATATTCGTCGTCTACAAGCAATCATTCTATTTCTCGCTGCCAGACGAACCAGAGGATGACGAGGATGTTGAAGATGAATTCCGTTCCTGTGTCATTGGCGGCGCGTGGACCAACGTTCTCGGCATTTGCAGTCACTGGAGGAATATTTTATTGGACACACCTCGATTCTGGTCTACCATTGGCTTATCCCCAGAGTGCACGCCAATGATACCACTCTACCTGGATCGTTCAAAACACGTCCCTCTGTCGGTTCATATTTCCATATCCGGCGACACACCCACAAATTTCCACTTTTTCTGGACTGCGGTTACGGCAATTCTTTCACAGAGCTCTCGACTTGAGAGTCTGTACCTTGATTTTGAAGAGGAAAACGAGCTCGACGCAGAGAAGTTCTTCCAGGGGATGACTGACGCAACCCCATTTCTCCGTTCATTGAGAATTGATATGCAAACTTTGGGGAATGGGTTCTTTGGTCCAATCTCGCGCCTTACTACTCTGCCTTGGGGGAGCTTGTCGGCGCTATGTGTCCTAGAACTTGGGGATGTTCTCTTCCCCCCGGATATACCAGACCTTCCTTCTCTGGACACCCTTATCATATCGTGCCCACCTGCGGATGATGGACTAAATGTCCAATGGATAGTCACCTTCCTCAGTCATACCCCGAACATCAGAGTTGTTGAACTCAGGCGCGTCACCTCCGGAAATCATGCCCAGTCACCCTCTCCCCATGTCCGCCTTCCTGCTCTCCGGAGACTGGCATTACACGCTCACAAATTATCGGCGCTCGAGATGCTTGAATCTCTGGATCTTCCGTTCAGAGCCATGCAGACTACATTCAGCGTTTGGGAAAAGTTTCCGGTCCACGATCACGGTCTCAGCCGGCTCCCCGCTCTCCTGGCCGGGAACGCATCCACTCCCCAAGATGCGATCAATATGAAGTTGATCGTAAGCAGCCTAACTCTTCAGCTGCGCCCCGTCGATGAAACCACCCAGTACCCAAAGGTTGAGTTGCACCTTCCACATCTATCTCGAGCCCTCAAAGTCTTCTCTCAAGCACCGTTATCCCACGTCACCGAATTCACAATTTTGCAGCCACAAGCAATGTCCAGTCCCGTCGTACCTGGTGACTGGCTGCGCCTGCTCCACCCGATGAACGACCTCCAGATCCTCAAATTCACGGACTGTGACCTTTCACTGATACGCAACTTGGCCAAAGGAATAACTGAGAACCCATCCTTAACCGAGGTCCTATTTGAAGAGGTCATATGGATCAAGTCGCATGGTGTTAAAGCCCATGATATCACCGAGACGCTGAGGGCGCTGAGAACCTTCTGTAATCAGCGAGGCAAGGACGGCCATGCAATACACAGGTTGATCTTCCGGAAGTGTGCTATCACGTCGAAGACTATCAACATCGTCAAGGCCTTTGCTACGGTGGACTGGGATGGTAACGGGTTGGAACTTTGGCAAGAAACGACTTCGGGTAGCGGAATATGGGAGCTCCGAGAGGTCGAGTTGGATGAGCCGATGAGGGAATCAGACGATGAAGCTTGAAGCTTGAAGTTGGGTTAGATGTCGCCGGTCGGAGTAAACACCGCGCTTCCTATGCAGGCGCATCTTTGACTCTTGTATACTTACAGGTGAACCTTGGGTGGACGGACAAGGAACTTGTGAACATTTGATCAGTCGTAGTCAACGGTTCGAGCCCGAGCGCTTCTTCGAGCGCCTAGATATGCCAAATTGTAGATGCGATAATCGCTTGTTTTCTTTTTGGTTGTTTTTCCCGATACCCATGGTCCGTGCCAGATTTTCCCTCAAACCATCGCGCATTATTGAGTTCTGATAGGCATTCTTCACCGACACCGCCGCGCAAGTAGCTATTGACCGGGAAATCGCTACCCACAGAGCTGCCATCTACCGCTTAAAACTTCGCCGTAATTCTCTCAGCGCTGTCTACAACCTCCCCAGCGATATTCTCTCGCTCATCTTCATCGAATACAAGCAGCAGAATATCTTCGACGAGGAACTTGGGTCATGGACGCCAGTCCTTCGGATTTGCAGCCGCTGGAGGCAAATCCTCCTCGACACGCCCCAATTTTGGGCAACCATCACTTTGCAGGACTGCTTCTTTATCTGTCCGATGCTAGAGAGATCAAGACAGGCTCCTTTAAATCTGTACTACACCTTATTCAAGCCCATCAACACCATCGATGAACGAACATACGAAGAATATCTATTTTCGGTGATGCAATGCTTCCAGGCAGGTGATCGGGTGGACAAGCTTTGTTTCAGCTTCGGTCCCAACCACGAATACTTCGTTGGAGAGCTTCTGGGATACCTTGATGAATACAACGACGATACCACCTCGATCCGAACGCTCAAACTCGAGTACCCCTCCGAAGAAGCCATTGATCGGACAATCACATTTGAACAACACTTGCCTTGGTCGAAATTACAGCATCTTCGCTTTCTTGAGCTCAAAGACGTGCTCATTCCAGTCAATCAAAATACGCCCATCATCCCGTTGCTCACCCGCTTAGTCGTTACCTGTGAGGCGACATTCAATGGCCTATCCGTTCTATGGGCCACCCAGTTCCTCAGGAAAACACCAAACGTAGAGATCGTCGAGCTGGACGAAATTATCCACAACAACGAACGCTTCTCTCGGTCAAACGTCCAGATTTCCCCAGTTTTCCTCCCCAAGCTGAAAACACTTCGGCTGAGCGCAGAGAAGCTTGACGTGTCGCCGCTCCTCGGTGTTCTCCAGATACCCAATGATGCACGAGTTTCTGCGACGTTTTCCGGGATTTGGCATCAAACTGATTCGTCGGCGTTCCTTCCCAGTGTCAAAACACTGTGTTTGCACCTCTCTTCCTCCAGGGCCCCACAGAGAGTCGTCATGGCGTTCAATGATCGGTCCAAACTCTTCGAGCTCAAGCTCTTCGCCTTGGACAATGACACCCATCCCTTCCTGGATCTAGCCGTCCCAGTATTTATTTCAGAACGAAATATGTATTATGGGTGGTGCTCCTCGGCGTTCTCATTCTCCTCCGTCGTCCAGTTAACGATTGACGACTATATCCTCACTGACAACGACTTGTTCTCCCTATCCAACATCCTGCTGGCATGTCCCAACCTCCGAAGGCTCAGCTTGGGCTCTTTTGACGACTCAGAAGCTTCGAGTCTCTTGACCATGATGAACAGAAACTATGATAGTGATAGCGGTCGAAGTGGCATAATCGCCCCCGAGCTACAGGTTCTTTCCGTGACATCTCTCAGTTGCTCTCCGACCGGCGGGGGGATACTCAGACGACTGCAGCCCGACAATCCGGCGCAGCTGGCATCTTCGTTTCTGAAGTTCCTTCAGGAACGACGTGCGATGAACGTTCCCGTCCTCGAACTCTACACCAAAGGATGGAACTTCGCGCCGGAAGACGTTTCTCGACTTCAGGAGCATGTTGTGGTTGAGGTTGAAGGGTATCCAACCTGGGACAACACCGAAGTGGACGATTCGATGGATTTAGGGAATGGCGTGTTTCATGGTGTTCAATGATTTGCTCAAGTAAGTGCACCTGGAGTGTACTCGCTCATATCGCTCAGGAAGGGAAAGCCCATAGCTCGCGTTGATTTCGCGTTTTCATTTCTCTTTTGCTTCATCCATCAACCCGACTGTTGTCACGACTCGTTCAGAACTTCAACCACCCTGAGCAACGGTGTAAGCAATACCTCCTCGAATAGGCCATGATACGGTCTCCCTCGACGGTTTCTGAGTCCCCAAGGCCTCAAGAACTGGTCCGCCCCCAAGAACTCAATTTGAAGCTGGTAACCGCGCGAAAATGATAGTCGAGTGAGGGGTACTACTATGACTGACCTAGCTCTTGTTTTGCGACGACCTTTTTCTGATTACCTGGACGCTAGAGGTAAAACACAGGAGATTACGTCTGACTGGTTTATACCTACCCTACTTCGCCCAATAACTTGTCCACTTTCCAAATATCCCACTACGCCTCGATTCTCATCCCCTCGCCGATTGACATACGCTCATCCTTACTTCCTATGGAGTTTACACAGTTATTGTAGTATCTTCCTTCCCGACGGGGTGGTTTGCGTCGAAGGCACAATCAACACGGACGTTCACGCGTTCCCTTCCCTCCTTTGATCATGATTTGTAGTTAGAGCCATTAGATTACATGTCAGAGGCGGGATCGACTCACATATTTGAAATCGGGTAAGACCTTTCGGTTCCAATCAATGTGTGCGGTGCACTCTACAAACGTGGGGCACGATGTTGAGTAAGTTGGGAAACTCGTTGGCACAGTTGAACACTTACCGAAGGTCACGATTGATGGCGAATCCAGTCTAAACACTGATAGGGAATATAGCTTCACATGGTCTGGCTGAAAGGAATGTGTGAGCGCTGGGACGCGAACCATTCCGTGATCAAATGCGAAGAGGCACACCTTGGACGTGCTGTCCGAGAAAATCTTCCACTTAACGCCAATAGATCGATCATCCCGAAGATCAGCTTCTTGTTCACTTTGCTTCAGGTTGATCTCGTCTTCATAACCAGACTCGAAAGGGAAAGTGTCCGAGCCATTGTTTCGGAGCATTTGCATCCGCTGGTGGAAGGAAATGGGATCTGAACAAGCGATGTGTGTGAGAGCGCGGGAGAACGGATAGCTGCAACGGTCTACGCTCACGACCACACAGAGTCACTTTTGGTACCAGATCCAGAAGATGGAAGCTGAGTGATGGCCTTCACCTTGCTTTCTGGCTTGGTAGTGGACACCAGAACCTCACACCCAACATTGTATTCTGAGATCTTGTCGATATTGTTGATCTCTCGAATGAACCTTTGTGAACGAGGACGACGTAGATAGCGCCGTGCCTCGCCGAAAAATCGATCCCGGGGGGCGCGTTGACACAGTAGACATAGGCGTCGAAGTTCCAAGTCGCGAAACCCAGATCCGCCTCTAAAGGCGGTCGAGGCAGTGAACAGTAGCCGACGATCTTTTGTCTCTTCATCACAGAAAATGAGGACCTATACAGATTGAGTCAATTTGTCAAATCAGGACATCCAAGCCACTGACATTCGGTACCAAGACGTTGTGGGAGGTGGATCTAAGTTGTTGACATATCCGGTTGGCCTTTCCATGAGCGTAGATAACGACGGTGCGTCGTCGCGATCCAAAGAAGGGTGGTGACATTCGGAACCGATGGAGGTGAGAGGAGACTTGGTGGCAGACTCGGAGTTGGTTTCTTGTGACATCGATGGAATTCGAAACGTTGGTGATACCGTTCCACTTGCCCTGCGAGTGATGTATATATAGGTTGCTGTTAGTTAGCTTCCCTGAGAAAAAACCGGGAGTCCAGAGTCAGTCAAGGCTATGCTTCTACATTATACATACACTTGATCGTGTTCGAGAATGTCCATAAGAAAACGCGAGAAGGACGGTCAGTACGCGAGCCCTGATTGTATGATAGGCGGTGACATTGAGCTTGGAAGTAGGACCCTGGGGCTATGTCGCTATCTAGACCATTTGAGGGAAAGTCAGGCGTGATGGTCGAGAGATTGGAGGTTGTCCGGAGGGCTGATATCACCGGGTCGAACGACAAAGGTCTCACAACCCCTTCAAGGACGTCTACTTATACCCTACCCCAATCCATTGCCGTGCTTATCCCGACTTCAATTCATTGTCTTTCCCCAGTCATCGAAAGGGGCCAACATTGATTTCGGGTTCAATATCTAGCCAAATCCTCTCTAAAATGGATTCTAAACGCGGTATGAATCGCGTGAAGTGGTAAGGAATTAAGATAATCAACTTACCATCATAGTGGCGCAAAGTGGGGGTAAAGGACAGACAATTCAACACATATGCAATACGAGACCTTTCATGCCCAAGGCCAAGGCAGCGAGACGTTACTCTGTGGGTAGTCCTCATTCAGAATACCAATACGGACAAGACGGAGGAAGGACTGACTCCGAGATCATGGCGTTCTGTGCAGCTACCCAAGAGGGTTTTTGGAGACCGGGATACTCGGCGATCCATTTCTTGAGGTCGGTTTCTTTCTAAACAATGTCCAAATGTCCAAATTGGTCGTATAAGCGGCGGGAAATACGTTCAAAGGCGGTATGAGGGTACGTACCTCATAGACAGCGGTTAGCAGCTTCTTCCTCCTCTCCATGTACTCCATCGTCTCTGCCTTCATCCGTTCAATGGGTACCAACTTCTCATCAGCGTCCACGGTCGCGTCATCAACCCGATTCCCAACCAGCGGAACCGCCGTCGACACCCCCAGCTCCACGAGTTTCGTGCATACTTCAAACCATTCTGATGCCAGATAGGTCGTGGAGGTTACTTTTCCTCGGGTGCGAGGAGCAGATACCAGTGGATACCTGGTTATGGTCAACGAAAGGCAGACCTCAGACATATCTATGCCGGGAAGGTAAAAAGGTGGCATGTGCTCCGGAGGACGCGAGTACATTTGAGCATGAAGCGAGTGTGGTGAGGGTGGCGATGACCACTCGTCGGGGAATCTTACAGCACTTGGGAAGATCCTTCAGCCGCAGAAAAGGGATGAGAGCAAGAAGTCTCACAGATTAGGGTTGGATTGACAATCGAGACAGATTCTTCGTAAAAGCCGAGGCTCGGGAGGGGTGTCGAGATCACCACAAGTCTACCAATGACATGTGGCTTAGATGGGCGAGTAATATATCGGATGAAAAGAAGGCTTACGTCGCAGATATGCTCCCCAAACAGTACGTCCGCCCATCTGAGGATGTTTACACCCTCAGGACAATCTGGCGCTCCTTCGACGCGTATCCAGTGCCGCCAGAGAGGCGTTGCGATCTCGGAAGAACGTGGGCAGATAAGAGGTCGAAGGGATGGGATCCACAGCAGCAGCAATGCATCTTCAGCATCGATGTGTTGGAGGATTTGATAGACGACATCAACAGGGAGATTCAGGAAACCACGCAACTCCAAACTTGAAGTCATGAAGTCAGGTTCTGGCATGGTGACGGTTCGTGTTGGATTTGGAGTTTGGGGATTTTGAATTTGACATTGAAGGGTTTGAGTCGTTTCAGAAGAGTAGCTCGAGGAACGTTGAGAGGGATGTTGAAATCGGGAATCGTTGAACATTTGGGAGAGCTGTGGGAGGAGGAAAGAAACGGTCGGGGACTCAGAGTTAGAGCGCCGTGACAATTCTTTTTGGTTAGCGTTTAACCGGGCTTACTCACCGAGCAACGGTTGTCTTTGGTCAACAACAATCACCACATCCGCCCTGATTGAACGCGTATCCTTGGAGTCAAATGAGTCGTATAAGAGCGCAGTCAAGGGGATTGGTGAAAAGCTCACTTTCATCCAAGCTCGTTGGCGACGCTTCGTTACTCAATTTCAACTATCTCAACTATCAAATGAATCAGCTACTTAAGTCCAGATGAAGGTCAATGAAAGGGGAGAAGAACGAGGAATACGGTATTGTACCCCTTTGATGGTGAGCTTCGGACATGGTAGGATGTTACTTTGCTCAGTTCACGCGGTTATTGTTTTCCCTTGACGAAGACAAAGCCGTCCGTGATAAACGTTAAGTAAACGCCAACAAAATCTATTACACTCAAAAGGAACGATTATTTAAGATGCGGTTCCTCTGGTTTTGAAGCTCATACTCACCTTCTCCCTCATGTCTCTGCCGATATTCGACATCAACGACGACATACAATCATACCGCACTTTCAGAGAACTTTTCCTCCCGAGTATTCGCCCCTTACCCCCCTCACGCCCCTCATCCCCTTTAAATATCACTGAACGACACGAAGACACCATCGAGTCCGAGCTACGCACGTTGGACCTACGCGCTTTCCTCAACCTCCACGACGATATCCTTTATCAAATACTGCAACATATTGATCCAGAGGACGCGCTAACGCTACTTAAAGTTCCAGCACTTCGATGGTTGCTCTGCCCCTCGTCTTCTGAGATTTCTGGCCCTTTGTGGCGTTATTGGATTCGTTTGGACGGGGCACCGGAGTGTCCTGATGGTGTGAACTTGTTGAGGTGGGTGGATGCTTGGTTTGGTGAGCATACTCTATTTGTGATGTGAGTGTTTTCTTTTCCTTTCTCTGCATGACATTGTGGTTTTTAACGGAAGGTTATCGGTATTATAGACGTGTGGTGACTTGAATACACCACCAGAGCCGCGGCTTTTACGAAGGATCTGTCGAAATTGTTGGTCGAATCCAGATCTGTGAGTTCCTCCCCTGTCTCCTATCCCCCTTCCGTTTGGGATTCTACAAGTCTAAAGACTAACGCTACCCTCGTAGTACCGTATTGCTCCCTTGCAACTCAGCAGGGTCACCCTCTTCTCATCCTTTACTCCCTCCTCCTCCTCCTCCTGTTCCCGATGAACGGTTGGCCCTGTCGAAGTTCCAAAACCACGTCCTCAATACTCTATGCCTGCTCTTTGCGTGAACCTCTCGGGGGTACAACTGGATATCTGCAAAGATAAAACGCGAACTCCTATGCATGTGATGTATATGAACCCGGAGTGGCTTGTCGTTCGTGCGAAGATGTATACAATGGAGGATGGAGAGGTGGATGAGTATGTGAAGCGGAGCGGGGAGGTTGTTGATCAGGTTTATGAGGTATGTGTTTAAATTCTACCTTGGTTTCGGTTTACATGTGTTGCGTGCTGATATCACGGTGCATTCGCGCATCTCACGAGCAGAAAGCAGACGAGCTCACCGCTTGGATAGCGAAGTATCGTACGCTGAAGAAGCCGTCTTGGGTGGCTACGCAAGGGATTATAATCGCGACGTACGTCTCTCATCAATTAGAGACACTTTTTATCTTTCCTTGGCTCACCTTTTGCTTGTCCCTTGTTGCTTTAATTAGTATTATGGGGGACTTACATTCCGGCTACGACAAGGACACAATGACCCGCACGTTCTATGCACTACCTTTCACTCCGACCTTGAGGCACTACAATGGTACGTGTCTTCTTCCTTCCTTTTTTTCCCCTAGACTCCTTACCTTTGAATCGTACCGGAACATGGGAATTCTTAAGCTAACACCCTCACCCACGTTTCTGTAGCATCCATCGTTGAAAAGCTCCACATGGACTTACTCCATGCAATGAGGGAGCACCCCACCAAGAGACGTCTGCATCATCTTCGACCTCGAGAACGTCTCTTACCGAGATCACGACCTGAAGGGCTGGGAAAAATTAGGCGGGTTAGCGTGACGACATGAGATGCTCGGAAATCATGCTAGCTACTTCTATTTTGATGTATGATCATTACGCGGATGATATATCTTCGCCTCGAAGGTTCAGGAAGACCTGAACCGACGAACCTTGAATAGGGCAAATAAAGGAGGAATAGGGACTCCTGAGCACGTGATGTCATACATAAATTTCAGGCGCCAGCACTTCCTTTTGCCCTTCCTCTTACCCGATACCACCATGCCCCTCGATGCCGTCGATATTGAAACTTCAACAGCCCTAGCGCACCTGGATTTGCTCTATGGAATTCACAACAATGCAGCTGGGCTCTGAGATGCGTGTTGGCCATGCTGTTCGACTTGGAATTTGGGCCTCTGACTTGCGGTACGCATATAACTCACGCTATGTCGCGTATTCGAGGGGTTTCACTTACCCATATTCAGAAGGGAAATGAATGTGTTGCCTAAGCCCAAGATGATCGTCGTAATGCATACAAGACGTTCGCGATGTCGCTTTCTCAAGGCATGTCCTCTAATTTTTGTTGCAGGATACGAGTCAGCTTACCGGCTTTCCTTTTAGCGAACGCGGTATAATCAAGCTCAACTTGGGCTGTATGCGATGGTGATTGGAAGGGCCGCTCAGCACTGGAAGACGTAGGGGTAGCTTGCGAAGAAGGGGATGGAATTCGAGCGTCGGGGCATTCAGCCGGGACCCATCCAGTACGTCGCCTACCTTTGTTGCTTTAGACAGCCACTGACGTGACCCAGATGGTTCTCGTATCAATTGTCGTCCCAAATCAGTATCGCAGCTTCCCCAGTGCATCTCGAGGTGCCTCCGAAAATACCATCCAGGGCGTTACTTCGTGAATGGTTTCTTTTTGGTCCGGCTGTGGTGATGGGTTAGCCGTAGAAGGAGAGGCTTGAAGCTTGAAGCGCTTAGAGGGCGTGTACTTGCCGTGCGGATGTCGAAGAAGATGGGAGTGCTAGGAAAGCTAGACCGCATACCGCTACACGTCTCCCCTCGAGGAGAGATCATTGCATACAACCTTGTTCCGAGCTACGATCGCAAAGGTTCCTTCGCTCCCCTACCTCAACATCCTCATCGGATTGGCGGACGGCTTTCTCGTGGTTCGGCCGCGTCGAAACGTCTCCAATCTTCGCTTATTCAACGGTGGCGCACAATCACAATCTCAGCTTGCCGCTCGCCTTTCACGAACCCTCCTTTTGTCATTGTCCTCGTCAAGGCCCTACCCTCCCTCTTCTCAGGAACAACCGTGGGCAGGACGACATTGGAGCTGGATATGGTGATGAACACATGCTTGCATTTTCGAGGAAGACGAAGCCGTTTACCGGGTCCCTTCTGCGCCTTCGTTGGAACTTGCTGGTGCAACGGTTGTCGCCCTCGTTTATGGCGCATCGTTTCCTGTTCCACCCGTCCACTCAAGGAACCGTGTTACATACACCATCGTCATTTGTCGACGCCCTGCCTTCCTTCTCGTTCCATTGCTGCGGACTGGGGAGAGGGTTTCCGGAAATCGAGAATGGGCGTTGGCTTAGCGCATCCGTTCATTCCTCCATCCCTTCGTCCTTCCTCGCTCATGCTCAACCCAGCCAACCTGCGCGTTATCACGCTAGGGTAGTTCCATGTTCGGAGGAAGCCTTCGTTCCCATGCTCAGCTCTCGTCGTCGTCGTCCGTTGGACCCAGCATACCCTTTGTCACGCCTACACTTCCCCTTCGTTATCGTCAAGCCGTCACGATGCGGATTCGCGGGTATCCGTCCGTACTGCGTCGAGCGTTGGGAACAGGCATACAACGCTGCTTCCTGCGAGCTTGCGGGTTCGACTTGCCCCATACGAGGTGGGGAAGCAGCTCCTTGCGACGGTCCCAACATCCGAACCTCTACATCGTCTCCATTTGATGGTGCCTCGCCCATTCTGCTCGATGATATATCTACCTGGCTCATTGGACGGATCAGCTATTCCATCTTGTCGCATATGCCTATGACCTACAGTCGCGCTGTAAACAGCCCCAACACCGTGTCACCGATGAAGAGAAGGAGGAGAAGGAAAAAGGAAGAGGAAGGCCTGGACATTGACGTGGAGAAGGACGAGGGCTTGAAGCTTGAAGCTCGGACGTTGGATGTTCGACCTGTTAACATGCCTTGGGTGGAAGGAATGGTTTTATTTTGGCAACATCGCCGTGGTCTTCTCTACTCTCTCTGCTTGGAGCTCCAGCCCAGCATTCGCGCTCTTCTCCTTCCGTTCCAGAATCGTCTTCGGTACTGGGTGCTGAGTACTGGATATTTGGTCCTGCGTGTGAGGCATTCAGTGTGCGAACCAGCGATGGTCATCCCGGTCAATCTATGGCGTTATGCACATCAGCGAAGCATTCTGTCGACAGGTCATTTGAGGCTTAACCCAAGCCTCATTGACGCCGAGTTCGAGCCCGCTTTTCTTCTATGAGGAACTTCGGGATGGGTATCCGCTCGTGGATCGTGGACACTCCCTTTTGCGCACGTATATGGGTTTCGGTTCCTGTCCGTCGTTGGGGATGGGCATTCGAGCAGACGATGGGATGGGATGAGATCAGCGTTTGGGTTATTTTGATGAAGACGTTAGGTCCTGGGGGGCGACGGAGCTGCTTATCCTGGATGAAACCTTTTGGCTGTTGTGATGTGAAGTTTGGATCGCTCATCCCAGTTGTATTGGAAGGCTGTGTTGAACGTTGATGTTGGACGTCGAATCCTCTCAGTGCGCCGGTTACCTCTTCCTGTAGACACCCACTGACGTGAGCCCATCCAGGTCGTTGACTTCGTGAACAGTCTATCCCTTTCGACTGTGATGATGGGTTAGCCGTCAATGGAAAGGCTTGAAGCTTGAAGCTTAGAGGCTGTCTACTTTCCACGCGGATGTCGAAGAAGATGGGGGTGTTAGGAAAGCCAGAGCGTTGCGTATCCACGCGCATATGGCTACACACGTCCCCCCTCAACGACACTTGCGCACAACCTTGCTTGGGGGATGAGGGTAAAGGTTCTATACACCCTCTTCCCCCGTTCCCCGTTCGATTTGTAGATGAGTCTATCTCGCGGTCTGGCTACGTCGCCAATTCTTTTTACATACCAACCTCTTGGTATCATTCGAGGTTCAACGCAGCCACACATCTCGAAGACTCAATTTCTCAGTTTTCCACCCGCCTTCCGCGGACCATCCTTCCTTTGACGTCCTGGTCAAATCCCTATCCCATCCTCCCTCGCAGTCAAGTCGCGTATCTGGAGCAATGGGTTCGTCGTGGGTTACAGGGTACTAGAGCGGGAATGCTATTGAGGAGATCGGCGAGGAAGAAGCCTTCGAATGGCCCGGGTCTTCAGGTAGTACGCCTTCGCTCGAACCTGCTCGTACAGCGTCCTGGGTATTCGTCGCCTGTCACATCCGTACACCCATGGAACTACGACACAGGCTCCGTCATGGCCTAGCTCCTTGTTCAGCCGTCTTCCGCTGCAATGTCTACGTCAATACTGGGGTTGAAGGCTTGTCAGTGTGTTTGTCTACCAAGCACTAGTACCTCTCGCCTCCTTCCTATCCATTCCCCGACCTCTGCGTCCAATATCATTCGCAATCCGTTCAGTCACTCAAGGTGCTGCGCCAACCTAACAGACACGGGAACAAAAGATTGCTGTTCATCCGGCACCCTCTATCCTCGAACCTTCGTGTCAGCTTTTATCGCCACCCTCCCCAGGAGCTTTCCGACGCCATGCGTTGTCCACGTCGAAAGCGTCACTTCCCTACCTACTCTCCCCCACTGTGCTACATAGCAGTCGCTTACGATTACCTTGTCGATGCGTTCGTTGGAGACGATCACGACCTGGTATGCACCCTTGAGGTTGTAAGCCTCGTTCGTGCGTCCTGGATGTTTCGGCTTTCGCATCCTACGTTCCTGGGCTGTTCAATGTCCAACCCCCCGAGGTGTTATCGCGCACCCCGCTTGGAAGTTTCACTAAGCGGTCGTTTGTGCTTGTCCGTCATTAGAGAGTCGTCAGAGGAGGGAATGGGAGCCTGTGGTTATGCCGATGAAGAAGAAGGGGTTTGGGGGAAGAGGGAGTTATCTACCTGGGTGGAATTCGGTTTGCTGCCGTGCAGCTACTCGTCGGGACCGGAGGGATCGTCCCAGCTGGACAGGAAGATTACCCACCAGGGCCTGAACATCCATTCCGTCCGTCATCGTAGTCGCGGTGTTCATGCGACATATTCAACTCTCCTCGCCTACCTCTCGTCCCCGAACTTCGTTGACACCGCCAGCTCTTGTTCGTCGATCCAATTGCGCACGTGATGGACTCTGACCAGCTGCTCTCAAGATGCTACTTACCTGGACTAGCTCCAGCGCTACCTACGCAACAGTCAAGACTCAAGCACTCCGTTGACGTGCCCATCCGGAACGATGCTCAAAACCCACCTTGATGAAACCCCCCCATTGAATATGATCCTCTGCCGTGAAGGGCTAGCGAGCGAGGCTTTAGGATGGATGATGATCGATGATCTGTTGTTGATCTTGGGTCCTCTGTTTCCGCATCCTTTGCAGCCGGTTGCTGAACGTTCTCTCTGTCCTTCCCAAGCTTGATTGGACTTTGGGTAATAGGCCTCGTCGGGTATCCTGTCCAGTGGGTACAGGTTGTCTACTAGGAGAAGGGAGAGCAGGCTGCGGGATTTTTGATGAAGAAGATTGGTTGAGCGAGGAGAGGGAGGAGCTAGCCTGCTTTGGCGGCTGTGATGCTGGTTTGGGAGGTTCGCTTCGACTGGAAAGATGACGGTTCACATCAACATCACCTTGAACGCCTAGTTCTTCGTCGCTGGGGTCGCTGTCAGATACCTGTGCAGAAGTTGTTCGCTATCCCATCAGTATTACCAACCACGTTCAGGACCAGCTCGACGTCGCGTAATACATCTCGCTCGCGTCGCTCCTACCCTACTAGTATGCGATGGTCGAGTCAAGCATGGGATGGGATAGAACCCAGACTATATCCCAGCGGATGGTTTTCGTGGCCACTTCCTGATGGGAACGGCTTTTCATTGACCGTCAGCTCGAACGCTACTTTCCTGTGAAACGTTCCTGCGGTGAAGAAGGCGGTGCGGCAAGTCTGCAGTTAGTCTCAGGTTAGGACAAAGGGTACCGATGAAACTCACGATGGTGGATCTCAAAAGTCCAGAGGTTCGTTGGTAGATGGAACTTGGGGGATGAATTTAGGTAGAGGGACGGAGATGGAAGAGTTGTCGGTGTCCAGCGAGATATTGGGTAGACTTGACGACGCACCAGATGTGCACACCAGTCGCCGCTCACCGGTATCACAGTCATGGAGGGACCTCTTCACCATCGTGATCATTGCGAACCCCACGTCGCCTCGTGTGTGTACAGGCCTCCGCTACCAATATTCTCGCCCAAGGCTCTGTCATGCACCCGCATAACCCATGATAACTTCGTCCTTTGTGGACGCGGTGTGCCAGTCGCTCGCTTGCTTGTAAAAGCCATAGCAGCCCCAAGGTCGTCTCGCGACAAGACTCTCTTCGATTCACCCTTTACGTTCGGGGTTTTGTGGTCAGGATGCTACTTTGTATCTCGTTTCATTATCACTCCTGATACCTGCCTGGACGTTGTTGATTACATGTGCGGTATATGTCGAGGATGCCCCGCATAGTCGTTGAGTACATACTTCACATTTCTCGCTTGCTACATTGGGTCCCTATACTACTACTCTAGGTTCTAGAGAACCTAGCGCAGGTAGTGGATTGCTCTTCGACGGTTTGACCGATTGTAATGAATGAATACATTGAAGTGGAGTACTCTAGTCCAAATCATGGCCGCCGCAAAACATTGAAAGACATGGTATCGAATGAGAGTATGCAAAGCACGGTAAAAACGAGGTTGGAAAGGAAAGCAAGAAATATACGAACTGGATGACCATGTCTGTACAGCATATTTCCAATGATGGAGGAAAGTAGATAATAAAGGAGGAACTTGTAACGGAGAATGAGAGAAAGACGTGAGAGTATGGAAGAAGTTTGTGGGCTGGGCACCCGTTGAACTACATCAGGACTGGGGAGGGATGCAAGTGAAAACGCCGAGGGCTGAGTCTGGTTTGGTGGTGGATTGTTGAGAGCGTCGACTAGGTTCGAACCAAGGGAACAATTTGAGTCGAGGGGTTCCGTTAGATTGATCTCGTCAGAGGGTTGACCGGCTTCTACAGATTGCACTTCGGGTGTATCTTGGGTATTAGGAGGGGAAGAACAAGATGGGAGATGTCCCACTCCGTGGATGCTGTCAGAGGGTTGAGTAGATACCGATAAAAGAGTTTCAGGAGCGTCACTGGTACTTGGTTGAGACGAACAGATGGGACAAGGGATGGTCTTTGGGGCAAGAGGAAAGGAAGGCGATTTGCGGTCTAGCCAGAAGACTTCCAGTCGAGCCTCGAGGAGACGACAGCAATCCGCAGAAGTGGACCCTGCAGAGGTATGCAATCGTCGGACTTTGTGTCCCTCTCTTTCGCGTCGAGTTAAGATGCCCGCCAACTCGGTGGCGATTGCGTCGCTCATGCCCCGGCTGATCAGGATTGTGTCTAACTGAGGGAAAGGGATGGTGACACTTGTACTTGTTTGAGGCTCCAAGAGGCGCAAGAAGGGTACAAGACGACCAAGAAGAGCCAATTCCTTGACATTTTGTAGTTGCGGAAGGTATTCATACTGGAAGTCCGTATCCGCGCTTAGCACTAGTCGATCGAGTTGTCGGAGGTCGAGATGATCGCAAAAGTTCTTCATCACGACAGGCTTCAACAAAACGAGGACACCTGGATCCTGTAGCTCAGGAAGGTCATCGGACTGGAAGTACTCCAGACAGTGCTTAAATGGCGCCGCCTGAGTCCGCGCAGAGAGGGTGGAGCGGTACTTCTGATCGGAGATGGCATGGGAAACATGAAGTTCGCAGATGAGAAGGCGTGCGGGACCAAGGTCGCAAACATAGGGACATTTCCTGGATAGAGGAGCAAGAGAGGTTGAACTAGATCCTTTACAATGGATCCTTGGGACGACGGGAGACGGGAAATTAATCACGTTTAAAAGAGCGGCACAGGATTCAGGATTTTGGTCTCGAACCTCCAGCTCACTGAGTCGGGGGAGTTGAGCAGCTGTCGTAGGAACCTCATCCAGGCTTGGAGACAATCCATCGAGTTCTAACCGCTCGAGGTGAGGAAAGCTGGAAAGGGTTGTGACCAGAGCGAGACAGGACGTCTGCCAAGAAGGTCTTCGCAAGGTGAGATTCGTCACTTGGGGTATGGGAAGTGGGAAGGATGGAAGTCCAAGGCAAACAAGCTCCAAGCGAGTAAGGTGGCGGGAAAGACTAGGGGAGTGAAAGAGAAAGCAGCTGGTTGGCAGCGTTGTGACGTCAAGCAAGCTTATGGCGTCCAATGAGAGACTTCGAAGGGAGGGAAACCTGTTCTCCAGTAATTTTCCTATACTTTGGGCAGCGGCTTCGACGGAAAATGAAAGGTCTAGATGTTCGATCCGATTGGTTTCCGACACCAATGGTTCAATAAGCTGCGCGGCATTTTGATCATATAGGTAGTGTGAAGTTTTCACGGTAAGGTTCGAGTTCTTGGAGCGCTTCAAACAGACGTCCGTCCAAATGCGACGATCCAGATAGATATGGCACCAGAGACGAGAGTCAGATATGATCAATTCATACCAGTGTTTACAGACGAGCATAACGCGGTTTAATTTGATGGGTTTCAGTGGAACTTCTGAAAGAGCATATTGAAAGATTTCGGTTAGAATCTCATTGGGAAGGTCCGCGATTGTTGACGGCATGGCTGATTTGGCGACCCCAGTATGTTAGCTTGGGGGAGAATGGAGAGGGTGGTGAGAAGATGTGAGAGATACGCAACGCCGAGCCATCGAACTTATATCTCGACGTGAAAGGCCAGCGTGAAAGGGCGCATACCGTGCCATGTCCATCGGCGGACAAAGAATTGAAACAAAGGATCGACCTTTGATTGTCAAGCTGTGTCCGTGATAGAAGGGATTGCTTCCGCCGGGAGTGGCGCTTTCTGAGTTGTGAGCCATGGGCTCATAAACAAAGGTGTGTGTCCGCGTGCAGTTGTCGCGCCAGGGATGCTGCTGGCTTTGGGGTTTGGAAGTGAGGTCGTACAAAGATCTGCATCGGATGAGAGGCGTATGCTCAAGAGAACACGCTCAAGGGGGTTCCACGGTGGAAGAATGGTGAATAGAATACTATCAAGGTATGTTCCTTGTGACATCGCCGACAAAACGATCTATGGGACCATATGGAAACCCATGGGGAAGTGGGTTGCCCCCCCTCCAATCGTTAACCCTTCAGAAAGCGTCACGGAATTTTGACGTGACCTCGCCAGCCTGCGCAATGGCCATCACAGTCGATGGTCATAGGCCTTGACCCTGCTCCACGTTAGATCAGTCCTCCCGCAGACAATTGAACAAAGAGAAAAAAAACGAACCAACAGGCCCTTGAAAGCCTCAAAGCACCGCAAAACAATGTGACGGTTCTCTACTGTGAAAATTCCCATTGTCGCGTAAGATTGGGGACTTGGAACGGAAGGAATGAACCGGAGAACGATTGTCTCCTTGATTGGGTACTGCAGCGAGCTCAGATTATTGAGGAGGTGTTTGGTGACGGTGGTGAGGTAGAAAATAGGCGACGTCCCAGCCATAGTGATGCCAGGTATGACCTGTTGTTCAAGGGGCGGTGCAGTGGCATCATATCTGCGTTGAAGGGCGTTCCAGTGAAATGCAGCAATAGACTTGGCGATGAGTTGCGCCTCGGGGTCGTCTGGGGAGTCAACTCGCTAAGATAAACGGATAAGTTAGCTTGAAATGGACTACAGGGCGTGAGGTTGGGGCTTACCCCATTTTCTTGGACGACAAGATAACAATAGGTGTCATCGACGATAGTAAGGTCAGCCGTCGCGTCGACTTTCTCCTTGCCCATCACGAAACACATTTCCTTCCTATGACGGATCATATAGTCTTCTCCTTCGTAGCCCAGAAATCGGAGGAGAACAACCGCGAAATCGTCTACCGCAGATTTTTCCCCTTCTTGCATAGCTGCTTTTAGGTATCGAAAAAAGCGACGATGCTCTGCGTTGTTGTCCGCGGAAGGTTCAGCGAGAATGGCCGCCGGAACAGACGGGTGTGGTAGATCTAACCGCCCGAAGAAAGTTTCTGCGTCGACATCCTTGACTTTGATATGGAAAGCTGCGAGATCGTGTTGCGTCCATTGGTCTCCTGACTTTGGGGTACGGATGAGGGCGGTCATTCTCGTTCATCAATCGTTCATTCAGCTTTGCGCGGCTCCGTGTGACGTGTACACCTCACCAGCTGGAGTTCATGAACATGGAAAGACAATCCCCACGAAACCAGAACGAATCTGGTCCGAAATGTTGAAAGAAAAAGAGTGGTTCGGCGCTTGGAGTCGTTCTGACTAGGAAAGTCTCGAAGCGCCCAGCCGACCCTTATTTTTCGTCTTGCTGTCCTTGTGCTGTCCCCAACGTGCATGAAGTCAAAATCGAACTCATGGTACGCCTATGCGATGAATCCGTAGAACCAACCATGAACAATTCATTTTTAGCCAATTTTCACCGACACAGTTGCTCAGAAATCCATCGATGAAAAAATTGACCACCACGAGAGCCTGATCCGCGCTCTGAAAGAGGAGAGGAACCGGTTTTGTGCTGTGAACCTCCTCCCAGACGATGTCTTCTCCCTTATCTTCGTCACCTACAAAATCGAAATGGAAAGCAAAAGGCCTTGGATACGCCTCCTCAGTGTCTGTCGAAAGTGGCGCCAGATCCTCTTGGATATACCCTCGTTCTGGTCGACTATCTCCTTGAGCGATTCATCCTTTATTGATGTACTGCTTGAGCGTTCAAAAGCTTCACCTTTGTCTCTGGAGTTCCCATTGTCGCTGCCGTTTGCAAGCGTTGATCTTCAGGTTGTCTCCAACAAACTGTTGGATCAAAGCGAACGAGCTCGAGAAATTTTCATCAGTGTGCCAAATTTTGCTCGTTATGAAGAACGCCTCTTTCACGTCACACAAGCAGCCGAGACACGGGCTTTTCCACGTCTCCGTTCATTGAAGATGGAATCGTCATCAAAGAGTTCGTTTTCCCTTCCCAAATCGTTCTGGTTTCCCGGTCTCAACCTCCTTCATACGTTGGAGCTCAGGCTCATCCTCTTCCCGCTGGATGATCTCCCGATTCTCCCGGCTCTGGGCTCTCTGAAAATTGATTACAATGACCAACCCGATGGGCTGACGTACTCTCGAATCACCCAGTTCCTTCGCCGCTCGCCGAACATCCAGATCGTTGACATTGCCACTATTGGCGGACCCGGATAAGGCGGTGGTATTCAAGACATCAATTAACGGGTGTGTGAAAGAGGAAAAACGGCTGAGAACTGAGAACTGAGAAAGGACTTGACAGAAGTAGGAGAGAGGTCGGGGAACTGAGAAATAAGTACCGTAGCAAGCCGCTATGGAAGGTTGAGAGCGTTAGAGTACAGCTTCTCTGACTATCACATGAATGGTAGAGTAGTCCTCCGCCACTACAACCAAATTTCCCTGTCATAACCATCACGCATTGAAGACCGCATTGATCTTGACTTCCCTGTCGAAGCTTTCCTATAGACTGATGAGCTTGAGACGCTTGATACTGACGAACAATCACTCACGCCGGCATTCCGGAGTTGGAAAGCTAATGATCAAAACAAATATGTCAGATCGTCATTTGTGGAGATAGAGTAACACGATAACCGCACTGAAGGGTACCGCTTCCAGCGATGAAAGGCGGTATACGGAGAGCGCAGAGAATGGGTAACGGGTGTCCTATGGAGCAAGATTGAGTTCATACGTTCGAACGGCTCGTTGCGCGAAAAGCTCACCGAAGAAGTGCCCGATTTAATTTGCCAACCATGACTTCCATCACCGTAATCCTCAGCAGCGAGGTACTCAAATTTGTTGAGCGGAACCTCGTCTTCGAAGCTAGCGGTAAACGAAACAGGCTCGTTTCCGTTGCTCTGGAACATTTGCATGGTCTGTTTGAAGGAAATGGGGTCTGAATGACTCAGTTAAATCGGGAAGTTGATGGATAGATGACGTGATATCCTTACAAGTTCGACGTGTATCATCCTTGGTGTAGCTCTCCTGTGACGGAAAGTGCTTGACCAGTTCCACCTTGTCGGTTGGGAACTTGACGTAGAACTTGAGGTCGTCCGTCCACTGGAAGCAGAATCCCCTGTGCGCGAGCACGATGAAGACCAGGCCCCCGTTTTTTTTGAAGTCCCTATCGGGTTTCGCATTCACCGTGTAGACGTAAGCGTCGACTTTCCACGAGATGCTGGCTTTGGAGAATCTACGATTGTCTAGTAGAACGTGAGAGTCACTGTGCGATCGAAGTCTACGTCAGGCATAGCGGGACTCGTAAGCCAAGAGATATTACATACAGTCTGAACCATGATGTTTCGATGGGTGGAAAGAGGCTATTGTTGTACGGCATGAGAGAGTCTGTCTGCGAGCACGGGGAGAATGTGACGGTTGGTTGGCACCAGTGGTCGCTCTCATCCATTGGAGCTACCTTGCGATTTTATACGGGCACCGCGTGTCATTTGGTCATGGACATCTTCTCAATCGTGATAGTTACATAAATTGCCACAATGCTGTACGCCTTAGTAGGATGGGTACTGGGAGCTACCTTGCGCATTCCCGGCGTTACCTTGCCTCCGAATTCCAGAATACACAAGGGAAAGGGTTGCGACTCCAGGGCCCAGGGGCGGTGCAACTCAGTCCCCCGCGACGTTTTGAAGACAAGGCGTAGAAGGTAGGAGTCTCTGTAAAGTTTTGAGAGAAAGGTCAGCACAGAAGTTTGATGACAACGACGAAGTGACGCTAGAACTCACTGAGCGTACCCACACCGTCTCCCCAGCTCTGCAGTGGTGACACGGGTGGCGTGTGGCTATGTCGAGCCGGTTTTCTGTACGGAATGTCCAACTAGTGTGGTACTAGAGCCTCGAGTTAGTCATGAGGCCTGAGGCGTCGTGTAGGCCGTCTAGACCGACTTGAAGCGTTATCAGAAAACCAACTCATCAGAACTGAAGCTGTGTCATCGTCTGAAGAATCGGCGAGGTGAGATACATAGCGTCGAAAGTGTAGTCCCTCTCAAAGACAAGGAGGAAGGAAAGCCCAACGGGCATGAGAGTGGAATCAATTGAAGGAACGGGCGATTTTTGAACCAACACTCAGTAGGACTTTCTCACGGGCAATGGTGCGATTTAGACTGAAGGGTTTCATTCAGTAAAAGAACAGGGGGCTCGGGAAGACCTTGGAAGTAATAGCCCCCCTCCAGCTTATTCGCCGACCGTGACGCGGACTGCGGATCTCGCCCACTTTGTGGCCTTTTAGACTCTAGAGGAATATCATGCCTTGAAAACAGCATTGATTTTAACCCCCTTCTTGAATGATACCTTGAGAAGAAAGGGTCAACGCTCTGTATCAATTCGAGCAAGTTGCTATTGATTAATTGATTACTCACGTCCGGCCCACTAAGTTCAAACGCTGAGGGAGGGTGATTTATTAACGTGAAGATCTAATCATGAGGGAGGGGGTCGACATACTGAAGGGTATTTCTTCAAGAACCGAAAGTCGGTATACGGAAAGGGCTGAGATGGGGTAACGAGTACTCTACATATATCCAATGAGGTTGGGCGGCAGTGTATTTGGAAAAACTCACATCTAAGTGATCGGATGTCACTTGCCACTTATGACGTCCATCGCCGAGATCTTCCCAAGCCAAGTACTTGAAGCCGTCAATAGAGAATGCATCCTCGTAGCTGGCATCAAACGAGACAGGTTCGTTGCCGCTGCTCTTGAACATTTGCATGGTCTGTTTGAAAGTAATCGGGTCTAGAGAAATGAGCAGTCGGTATCATTGCTACGCTGACATGGCTCGCTTACAGGTTCTACGCGAACCATCGTTTGTGTAGGTGTCTTGCGCAGGGAAGTGCTTGACAAGCTCGACCTTATTCGCTGGAACTGACACATAGAAGTCGAGTCTTTTTCTGAACTGATAGCAAAATCCTCTGTGAGCGAGGACAATGAAAATGAGGCCTCCGTGTTTCTTTAAATCTTTATCAGGTTGCGCGTTCACCGTATAAACGTAGGCATCAACGCGCCAAGTGACGCTGGCTCCGCCCAAATGCTGGTTTTCCAGCAGAGGATGCGTGTCTCTGCGGAGCAAACCATTGTTAGTTAGACACAGCTCAGGAGCATTCGAAGACAAACACTTACAGTCTGAACCAGGATGTGCCGATGGGCGGGAAGAGGTTGTTGTTGTACACTGCTGAAGTTGAGATATCAGTTCCTTGAATATCGGCGTCAGCGTCGGTGCTGCTGTTGGTGTTGCTCGAGTTGATGCTTTCTACAGCAAAGTCAAGATCAGAGGCAGCGAGAGCTTTGAAGTCGGAGTCTGCGTCAGGAGGCATGAGAAGATAGAGAACACGGATCGTTGCTCTCGGTCGATACAGCAACTTGCGATTTTATACATGTGGTACAGTCAATCGTGGAGCTGAGAGAAACCTAGGGCGTCGCCGATCATGGAGATCAGTAAGATTCAATCGCCGTAATGCTGTACGCCGTAGTAGAAAGGGTACTGGCAGTTGTGAGACTATCGCCGGCGTTGCCTTGCCTCCGGATCCTATCATAGAGAGCTGTCCCTGGCTCCTGAGAGGTGGCGTCGCGAGAGTGTGAGACTGCCCCAATCTAGCGGGGTTTGTACTTTTCTATGTAGGGGGTCGCCTAAATCGTCGAATGTGTAGGTGCCACGATGAGGTGTTACCAAAAAACCAGAGGAACACATACTCTAAATCCAGGTAAATTTGCCGATTTAGCAACTCACAGCGACAGCGACGGGAATGTATCCAGGAAAGCATGGGGTGGTAGTAGGGTACATGCACTTGCATGTCCACAGTATGTGTCTGATACCATACTCGTGCTCTAGTACAAGCTCCTGAAAACATCGAGCGGCGGTCGTCCGTACGTATTCTGTAAAATCACAAGAAACCGTCAGAAAACCCAAGGATATCCAGAAAGACCTCTCAATACTCACATGCGGCGCTGGTTTATTCCCTAACACCTCTTCGATCTTCGCCAGTACGTCCGGTGTCAACTTCGATATCACCTCCAACGCTTTGAGGTTGTCTATGATTTGCTCGGGCTTGGAGGCACCGAGGATGACGGTTGAGGTGTTTGGGTTCTTGGCGATCCAGGCGAGGGCTAGGGCGGTTATGGAGCATCCGAGTTCTATGATCAAGTTGGAAGAGTCAGAAAGATACGGGACATGGGATATGTGAGAAACGAGAAACGAAAATTGAAGATTGAAAATGAGAAACAAGAGATGAAATTTGAGAAGTGAAAAATGAGAAATGAGAAACGAAACATGAGACATGTGAGGGCAGAATCCCGAGGCGGGAGTGACTCACCCTTCTCAGCCAACTCCGTCAACGCCTTCACCTTCCTGATCTTCTCTGCGCCTTCCGTACCCTCTTGGTGAAGCTTGCCAATAGTATCCTTGAAGAAGGCCGCGTTCGTGTCGAACCTCGAGCCGTCTGGTATACCGTTGTTGTACTATAAAGCGAGAGGGACGAAATGAGATGGTGCGTTTGGGAATGGGGAAACGGAGGGGAGAGACTTACCTTCCCGGTGAGTATGCCCTTATCGAGAGCTGAGTAGACGGTTGTGGCGTAGCCGTACTTTTTGTACAGTTGTCTATACAAGAAAAAAATCAAACGGTCAACCATGCGTTAGGCCAGGGTGGAGGGATGGAGGACGTACTTGTATTCCTTCTCTGGCCGTTCACGGTGGAACATACTAAAGGAAAGGAACGGGTCATATAGATGCAGCGGTTGGAACTGAACGCAACGTACTTGTGTTGACATTGTTCCGCGATGGGTGGTATGAGCCCTAGCTTGGATGCGATATCTACCGGTTCAAGGAGTCAGTGGGTACCTTAAGAAGTAGACAAGCAAAGAAGGAACGACGTAGACAGGTGGGGGTAGAGGTAAAGCAAAGACGTACGGTGAGCTTCTTCGATTTCCTCTGCATCCCATTCTGACGTTCCCCAATAAAACGCCTATGTGCAAACCAATTTGAGTCCACAGGGGGAGACGAAGAGCGTCAAGGTGAAACGTACCCAGCCTTGGTCAATGACGAAGTTGAACGCCCTAACGACTTCCTCCATGGGCACTACGAAGCGTAAGATGAGTTAAGATGAGAGGGGAGATGAATCAGGTTGCAAACTGTACCGTTCTTGTCTGACCGATGCGCAAAAATCACATCGACATAGTCCATCTGAAGCCGTTGAAGGGATTCTTTCGTCCCTTCGATGATGCTGTCATCAAGACATAGGTTTCAGTTCTCCGACTAAGGGAGGAGTTCATGGGGAAGGCTCAACTGTTTTCTTGATAAACCTCCTGCATTCGGACCGGGTCTGACGCCCCAGAAGATCTTGGTGGTAATTACGAGATCGCTTCGCCTGAGGCCGAGTTCCTTGATGACGCGACCCCTGCATGACGTACCCACATTAGAACGGTTCATGGTAATGGTCGACGACAGAGAGATTGGAGGGTACAAAATTGGAAGAGGTTGAAAAAGGGAAGAGGTACGTACATTTCCACCTCTGACTTTCCCTTCGAGTATTCCTCTGCGGTATCGAACATGTTGATACCGTTTTCAAAGGCCGTTTTGATGATGTCCTATCGAATTTTCGAGGACAAAGTTAATCTACTGTTAAAGAAGCTCAACAAGATACCGCGCACCTTCACTGGATCGCCAACGACTGTCCCACCAAGTGTAAGCCCTGAAGATGACTTTGGTCATTACAATCAGTGGGATGAAGGCTAGAAGTAGGATACGCACATCCGCCAAGGGAGAACACTGGAACTCGCAGTCCACTCGGACCTAGCCGTCGAAACGGCATTCCGTTGGGATCGTATTCCATCTTCACTTCGGAGGAGGAAGACATAGATTCGCTTTACACTTGGACGACGCGAAGAAAGTACTAGGAGGAGGAGGGAAGGGAGATACGGGGGAGGTTCAAGTCATGAGAGATCTTGACTTCGGTTATTTATGCTCTTCCAGGCGATGGGGACGATGTGTGAGATTCACTATCAGCTTGTGAAGTTTGAGTCATTCTAAGGTAGGCGAAGAAGGTCCTATGACGCCAGCGGACAGTCAGCAGAAGATTAGGAACGTTCAGAAGATGGTGGAAGCGGGGAGGAATGGGGAATTCTCGGGCCGGAGGTATTAAACCACCCGCAAGCCACGCGAGACGAGCGTCTAAGGGCGCTAAACATCGTTATGATCATAACCTTCAACAACGTGAACCACAGAGTTCGCATCAGCATGTATGTGAGTTTATCGCCCTTTTTCTTGGGCCTGCGCTCAGATACGACTTAGAGCTTAATTCCCAAGGATACGCGTTTTCGTCCCTCAGCAAGTTGGCAGCAGGTCCAGGGCAGTTTGCGCCTGATATGGCGGACGGCCGTTACACAAACAGTGTGCTTCTCGGTAAGTCTGTCATACGGTGCTTGAGTCGACATCGTGGGACTCAGACTCACGCTACAGGTACGCGCTGAGAGCTGGAAGGGACTGCGGGCCAGGGTAACCAACACAGCGTCTTGGTCTTTTATTTTCCTCCCACAACTCATACCAATGTTTGACGATTCCCGTCTCCAGAACCTCTCCCAGTTCGCTTCGAGCTACTCTTCTGAAACCCATCGCCGCCGAAACCGTCAGACTCCAAGGCCAGCGCGACCTGCAGACAGCCAAGAGCCCAAGCTGTTGGCCTTGAAGTTGGAAGATTTCTTGGACCTCCCGGTTGATGTCGTCTACCAAATTCTTCTACGAATCGATGCGGAAGATGCGTTGGTGCTGCCCAAGGTCCCGTCTCTTCGAGCTCTTATCTGTCCAAGTTCTTCCGAGATTGCAACGCCTCTATGGCGGTACTGGATACGCGTTGAAGGAGCGCCAGAGTGCCCTGAGGGCATCAACATCGTCAAATGGGCGGACATACTTTTTGGAGAACATATCTGCGACGTAAGCCTTTCTTTCTCTCAGTGGCTTGCCCATCTAACCCGTGTGTCACGGGTAGACTTGTGGTGATCTCAACACCCCTCCCGAACCCCGACTTTTACGCAGAATTTGTCGACGCTGTCTGTCCAACCCCGATCTCTGAGTACTTCTACACTCATCCTTTTTCCGTAGCTAAAGTATCTCCTCAAGTGTCGTAGCCTTTTCATACGAGCGGTCACCGTTAGCGCCGACGCAATTGATCCCCGTACAAATTTCTTCGGGTCTTTCGGAGCACCTGCTACCTTCGCGCCTTCCCGACGTAGATATGTCTGAGGTCTGCCTTTCGCTGACCTCCTCCAGACATCCTTCGCCTGCTCGATTTTCAGGAACGGGAGCGATCACCACGACCTATCTGGCATCAGAATGGGTTGAAGTATGCGCGAAACTCGCGCAGCTAGGGCGGTCGCCGGCGGTTTCGCTGGATGGGACTTGGGTTGCGGACATGAAAGTAGAAGTCGATGAGAAGTCGAATCTCATTGAACGGCTGAAGAAACCCGGTGTATTTGGAGAGGAGGAAGAAGCTTGTAGCCGCTATTTCTGAGGTAAGTGCACTTAAACCATCTCTAGACCTGCTTTCCTACGCTTACAGGATGAAATTTGTCAATCATGTAGAATCAAAACACTCTGAAGGAATGGATAGCCGAGTATCCGGGTTTACGAAAACCCTCCTGGGTAGCCGCGCAGAAAGCCATGTTCGTGGAGTAAGCTCCCTTCCCTAGTTTTGTTCGAGTTGGCAATCTGAACAAAGATCCCAGCCTAACATCTCGTTGCCTCGCGCACGGATACGAGAGATCTAATATTGAATACGTGTTGGGGGAGCTGTACTTCACCCCCACTTTGCGGCATTATGATGGTGCGTTCCATCTCTTGCTTCCTTGCCTTTTCATACGACTAAATTATGTTTTTGCTTCACGCGTTCAGAGTCCGTTTTTAAGAGGATTTGGCTAGAAATGGGCTCTGACGTGGAAGAACCGTATAGAAGACGATGACAGGTACATCAAGACCAAAGCTCAGACCAGGGTTCGTGGAGATGGCGGGCATGTAGATGGACTTTTTTACTTTATCAGCGCTGGGTATTGGCCCGCCTGGACGATTAACTACCCTCAATAGAGGTCTCCGCCGTTTCTCTATATGCAAACTGAAAGAGTACTTTGAAAACCAAGAGGTGGTACGTTCGAATCCCTGCAGAATTGTGTTTCCTCTGCTTTGCAATTAGGGCCTGCGTAGCACACAAGGAAGCGTGACGTTTTTTCTGTCCGCCCTGCAACTTGCAAGCTGCAAGCCAGGATACTCTGCACGAGGAAATTCTGACAAGGACCTCGTTTCCGGAATTCTCTCAGCGCTGCTCGCTCACTCCACACTGATGACAGATCGCTTGGCCCGTTAATCCGCATCGATTGATTTCCTCACCCTTTGGGTCCAGCCTGCTTTCTAGAATCCTGAGATTAACGGATCCTTACGACGTTTTTACTTCCACCCGGAATCGGATAAGTCATCGCCCAAGTGTCCCTACGCCTTCGTTTAGGCATTTTGTCCGGGACTACCGTGCACCCGGCTTGAGGGTCGCTAAAGCACAGCCTTTGGCTGCTGTGAGTACGCCGGTGACTGACGCGGTTAGGAAATGTAGGCCACTTATATATTCCTGGAACGACAGCCAGTCCAATGTTAGTATCGACTCTTCCTTTCCAATGCCTAGCAACGAGTCTGATTCTACTACCCCTTCCACCCAAACTACACTTCACGCCGAAGACCTTCGGGAAAACCCTTCTACTCAGACCCCCATTGAATCGGACTCGGACGACCTCGACCAACACAACGCTGCCCCCGCCGCTGCCGCCGACCATGGCGTCGATATCTCATCGCTGTCCTTGGGGGCCTCCCTTTCCTCAACCTATGACAACAAGCTCTTTCCACCGATAGGGACTTCGTGGTGGAGAATGTAAGTACCCGTTCTCCATTTCCTCCCACCCTTTCTACCTCCGACCGATTTCTCATCGATTATGTAACAGGAATTCCTACACGCTGTGGAAGAACAAGGAGGTCACCGTCGGTACATTCATTACTTGGGAATTCGACGCGTATATCTACACTGTCAACGCGCGTCCTGATCGACATTTCCGGGACAATGGAGGTCTGGTATACATCATCCTCGCTCATAGGGGATTCTGTTACCAGTGGCACACGCACGAGATCAAATTCTGGGTTAAGTTCCCGAATGACAGACTCACCCTTGTGAAACACTTTCCCGTTGAAGACGATTACACCGAAGCTCCTCCACGCGGAGGTCGCGAGTCTGATCCTATGCGTAGGACTTGTGAGCCCTTTCTATGTTCAACGCTTTCGTGTTTGTTCTGAAACAAAAATTGATCCATCCCTGCAGATCCAATCTCTTTCAAGCAGACGATGCAGATGTTCAGATCGAACGGAAACGAACCGTTTTCGTTTGACGCTGGATATGAAGATTCCCTTTCCCTTGAGAAAGGATATACATACCGTGCCGTCCAAGAGTGGGACAATTGGAATGGCTGGATGATGAAGCCTAACGGACACGGTGTACGTCCTAGCAGAAATCGCTTCAAACTGAACGCTCAATCTCTTTTCCAGGAAGGGAAGGCGCAATACCCTTTGACAGCGGTGTCCGTGTATCGCGCAGAGCGTCCGAGACGGATGGATATGGGTGCGAAACTAAGCATATTTCTCTGGAATGGCGCTTCTAACTGTTCCGCTTCTTCAGAATTCTTACTCGAGGCTGGTAGTGTGAGTTCAGTTTTAATTCATGTGCTGGCTAGCTGATGAAATGGTCGGCCCATCAAGGATCACGTGCGGAGAAAATCATTTGTGGACGCGTACTTTGAGGCTCCAAGCCAGGAGTCGCCTTGATACTGCCAGATGTAGACCTGCCAGGTCGTAGCGGGAAGTAACACGAGAGCTTACAGCTCGGGATCCGTGTGCTGTCGTTCTCGGCGGTATTGCATATTCAGTAGCTTTGTGGCACCGTTCGTGTTATGCTTACAAGCTTATCGTTTAAAATGGCCGGAGGGGAAGAACGATCGGTACGGACTTAGATTAGATAGTCCGACTCGAGAATTTTCAGGATCCCATTCCCTGTAAGCCATTGAAAGTTGGGAGATGAGCTACCTCCTAGAACCAAAGCGTGACACCTCGAAGTCATGGGTCTTTCCATTCACTGATATCGACTTCGCTTATCCTTGCGGCCCAGCCGATCGGCCCTCTCTGTCTATCGTCTCAACTGTCTGGGGCACGTACCATTCAGTAAGTACTCATGCATATATTCGACCTATTCACCAACACTGACTCTGCGCTTGTGTGCTGTCGTAGAGTTTTCGATAAAGGTTCACGTTCATGTCTTGGAGTATGCGGGCGGGAGGTGAGTATTTCCTTCTTACCTCGATCGCGGCGGGGCCCCCTTCGATTCTTTTCATATCAATTCTTGGAAATTGATTTCTCCTCCATAGGAAAGGCCGACCAGGCTGTATGTCCAGAGTGGCCAGCCACTTCATGTATGCGGTAGTGCTGCGACGAATAGCCAATTGGTCAGCCATGAGATGGCGCCCGAGAAGCCCGAATCTGCCCCATGGAAAATGTACCCTACACTTATCCAGCTCTGGATGGTACTCCGGAGTCTGTCAAGCTCAGCCTTCTCCGACGCTTCCGTTATCGTTTTGAAGTCTCATGAGAACGAAACTCTCTCTGCAACCTTCGTCGTTTCCGAAGACTCTATGTGTTACGGTCCGTATGATGGAATATCGAGAGTCACAGATGGTACAGGAGCTGGTCCGCAGCCTTTACTTTACATATACTTCACAGTCTCTACGCCGTCCCACTCCACCTCAGCGAACCCCCTCAGTATTTCGATGTCCTTTGGCATGATACCACAGTTCCGAATCACAAACTTATTGATCGCATGTCCAGCTTGACACTGCTTGTCGCAGAAAGTTTCAAGTGCGGCCAACGTCTCTGGAGTGGATGGGTGGGTTTCCGGTCCATTCCGTCCTGACTTCGCCCACCTAACATCTTCATATGATAGAGTATCTAGGCTTGCTTTTACGGCGATTGTGTTGATGAGGTCGCGGATGAAGCCAAGGCAGCAACCGAAGAATGACAAGAGGCTGATGTTGTCCATCGAGTTGAGTAGACCGAGCCAGTGCTCACGTATGGTGGGATCTAAGTCACCCCCATAGCGTATCGTGAGTTCGGTGACTCTTGATAACGGCGCACTTGAGGAAACGTGAAAAAGGATGGGGATGGGTGAAAGGCATAGCTCAAGCTTCGTATACGCATTGCCGGCATTGTAAGTGATTAGACGAAATTTGGGTTCACCGTTGTGCACGAACATCCGCAGACTGGTATCACCGGCTCGCGTAGAAGTAAGGCCGGCGCACAGAGAGCGAAGTATAGCAATGCCTGGGTGGTGTGCTGCAGGGATTTTCTCGACCGTGAAGGTGACTTCCATTGACGTCAACGGAAGGTCCATTATTTCGAAAAGACAAGCGGTTGATATATCTTCACCATGCACAACTAGCTTCCTAAGGGTCGGGAGGGAAAGCTTGGGAGAAAACGATTGGGGAAGGGTGCTTGAAGTGACGAGTTCGAGGTCCACAGCCTTGATGTTTGGGGTATTCCGGAGGAACCGGATGATCCAGTCAATGGTTACATCCCCTTCCCCGATATTGAGGATTTCCAACGATGGGAGCTGGGGAATATCCGGCGAGATGAAGACATTGTGGAGCATTAATGCACGTAGGGATGGCATCCCCTTCCACGGGAGAGTGGATAGGTGACAGTTTGGAGTTGAATCTCTGAGGCCTGAGACAAGCTTTAATGAACGAAGTAACGGAGCCGAGTCCTCGTCCATGATCTGGATGAGCTGTTCAATGGTACCTTGCTCGCTGAGCTCGAAATTCAGGCACAAGTACTCGAATCGAGTGCACTGCAAGAAGAGCTGCACTACCGCTGTCAAAAAAGCCTCCCAATCTTCGCAGGGATCGTTACGGATCACAAGATGGATCCTGAGAGGAACATTTTTCGAGCGGTGGATGAAAGTAGGCATCTGGAGATAGTCCTCTGAGTCCAGAGCGATTGAGGACCAAAAACGCGGGGTGTTCACGATGATATGCCTCCAATGGCTACAAACGCGAAGGATGTTGGTCCAGCGCCCCTCGAGCAGACTGCCCTCATAATAGTCTTCATTACCCTCAAAAACGTGGAAATCCTTTTTGTAGGTGAGAAATAAGTGGCTGAGAACGTCGTGAGGGAGTTGATTGATGGCAGAGAGCGCGTTTCTTTGGCGGCGGAGGGTATATTGAGCAGCTGTCCGAGCCGCAATTTGTCGGTCAATTAATCTTTGACCATCATGATTGGTGGAAATGGGCTATCGTTCGGTTGATAAGTCGTCTTTTTAGCATAAGCAGAATAGAGACACACCATTGGGGGCCTTGAATGAAAATGTGTGTTGAATGTGTGATGGGAGTGGCAACCAAGGTCAAAGTTCGCGTTCAAGTTCGGTGGCCACATTTCGACTCCGATGGAGTGACTGAAACCACGTGGTCAGTTGTTCTCCATTGTCCGTTGTTCTGAAGTCGACAGGGACAGTAACGTCCTGGAGTATTACCACGACCACGACCTTGGAGTGCAGCACTCAGTACGCAGGTCTTGATGAGAAGTAGAAATGCACGCAAGCGTTCGCACATTCAGATGTCAAGTTTCAACAACTCATGAGTACTTGGTTACACGCGAAATATGCCACATGGGTACCTAGGTATCAATGTCGCTTAAGTCTAAAGAGCGAGTTTATGGACCATGTACTATAATAGCTACGACGATTAGCAGGTTGGAAGCGTGATGGTGGTGGATACTACCACACCCGCCGTGGCGTGCAGGGTCCGCAAATTCTGGTTTAGTCCAGCATCGAGCCAGAGTTGAGACGTGCCTATCCATTGCGTACACGGGTGCGAAGACCAACACTCGAACACAGTCCCTGCTGCTGACCATTACATACCATATGCGGCGAGAATGGTCTCCATCTCAGGTCGTATCTTGTTCCACACCGAGTCTGTCAAGTATGGGATTGAGCTGATGCAAATTGGATGCAAAGGGGAGGGAGCGAGAAACGAAAATCGTGGAAGCTCGACGAAGGGTAGGAGATAAGACAATACGGAGAAGAGAGGACGAACCATCGTAATGCCTCAGAGTACTTGTGAAAAATAATTCATCAAGGGCGCAGTCGATGTCCCCTCCTCCATAACCAAGTCCGATGAATCGAGCTTTGATACTACACGGACCGTTGAATAAGTACGCTGATTCCACAGAATTGAGAAGAGGGAGGGAGAGTACTTACTCTTCGAACATCTTGAGCTGGACGATCATGCCCAAGGTACTTGTCCTACGAGCGTAGTTGTCTATCCATTCATTCAGTTCGTCTTCTTTCTACAGCAGAAGTGGGGTCATGAGCGATTTATTTAGACAAAGGAGAGAGAGCAGTACACACCTCGAACACGGAAGAAACCATTGCTTTCCTCCTGTTCATATATTCGCTTCGTTCGTCGTAGTCACAACGCGAGTCAAAGTCGAATAAACGGCGCGAAACCTCATCCACTTCTGGGTGATAGTAGAACCTCATACCTACGGAAGAGCCGTCGGGACCGGTAGGCGGTGAGTAAGCATGAATCATGAGAATAAGAGAGGAAATGGCGTACCATTTACTGGGGTGTACAGGTAAAGATTGTCGTATTCATCGTCCTGGGGTCGCTGGATGATGAATTCAGATGCGGATGGTGTTAGTGGTTCAGGCGTGATAATTATACTTGAAGCACAGGTAAACGAAGCGGCGTGACTTCAAGAGGGACAGTAGAGCTCACCTCCTTGGGTCCTCAAGACATTTCAAGCAGATCCTCCTAAGTATGCGAGGTAAAGGCCGTGTGTTAAGGTCACCACATATCTAATAAAGGTGAAGACATGCCGTAGGTAAAAAAAAAAGAAGAAGAGGAAATGGAAGGGATAGGAGCTCGCGCGTACCTCACAGATGTGTTCGCCGAAAAGGACATCTACCCATTGAACTAGATCTATTTCATCACTCTCAGGACACGCTGGTCCTCTCCGAACGCGTATCCAATGCTTCCAGAGGTTCCGGGCGGTCGCCTGTATTGCAGTCCGCATGCTAGTGGACGCGTCGACGGTTTCAACGGAGGAAGACGATTCCGGAGACGGCGTAGGAGTTTTATTTCGAGAACATGAGAGGAATTCCTTGAAAGCTGGAACAGTAGTGTAGAGCAACAACGCGTCTTCCGCCTCGATATTTTTGAGGATTTGAAAAATGACATCCAGTGGCATTTCAAAAAGCTGTTTCAGACCACCAGTACCTCCATCGGAGCCTGAATTCAAGGATGAGAGAGAAAGAAAGTCGGCTGGCTTGAGAGTTACAAGCATTTCGTCGTCGTCCTCTGCGACGGGATGGTGGTAGGAACTTTGGAGGAGGATACTGATGGGCGTCTGAAGAAGCGCCCAAATATATATTGTGGCGTTCCATTGGCGTTAACTTCTTTCCTCTTCAACTCTCCACCATGGTACGCGTCTCAGTTTTTCGAACCTACCCCTAAGTAACACTTGAAACTTGTAGCCTACCGACTACGATACTCAAAACGTCATTGACAAAGAACTCGCCGTTCACCGAGCGGCCATCCAGAGGCTCAGTGTGCATAGGAACAAGCTCAGCGCCGTCAACCAACTGCCCATCGAGGTTCTCGCTCACATATTTCTCATATACAAGGATGGTTTTCATCTCTTTGAGGAAAAAGAAGATGGATTCGAGGGGAGTAATATGGAAGGCCACTGGACTAATGTTCTCTGCGTTTGTACTCACTGGCGCAACATCATTTTGGACACCCCGCGATTTTGGAGCTCCCTCGCGTTATGTCCAGAGGTCCTTATCCAGGATCCCGGCCTACCACGTCGCTCGAAGCTGCTTCCTCTCAGCGTCTATTTTGCAATTTTCAAACCTGCCAAGAAATCGAGCTGTTACAACCCTGAGGAATTGTCCGCCCTCGAAGACTTCGTGACGCAAAACCTCTTCCGCTGCCAGCGCCTCTTCCTGGACTTTGAATGCACAACAAGCAGTGGCTTCGAGAGCATTCTCGCCATTATGGGACGATACTCTGCCCCATCACTCCGTTCGCTGGAAATCCGACTATACCCAGACGCAGATGGTCATTTCCCCAACCTAGAGATATACACAGTTGGTTCATCCTCGCTGGGGTTCATGTCATCGTTGCGTGTCTTGAAGCTCATTGATGTCATCGTCCCCTTGGAGTGCCCACATCTTCCGTACCTTGATACCCTCGTTGTCAAATCCACGGAGAGGATGCGAACGATACCCGTCGATTGGATCGTTGCTTTCCTTCGTAAAATTCCAAACATCGAGATTGTGCACCTCGATGAAGTCTCTCCGAGCTCACACACACCCTCTTCCTCTGACCGAGTCTCTCTTCCGGCTCTTCGCTCCCTCGATATATGTGGACAGGACTGCTCTGCCGCGGCGCTTTTCGATGTCCTTGACACGCCATTGACATCGTTGAAGACAAGCTACACCACTCATGGTGCCTATTACAACTCGGATATCTCTGCATTGAACCGATTTTGCACCACCTTCACATCTGCCCAACCCGATTTAACGGCCTCCAAGTTGGTCATGAATTTCAGGAACCGTCACCTATCATTGAGCCCTGTTAACGACGACGCGTCATCTTCAGCGTTAACCCTCTGCCTTCAAAATATAGCGATCCCCTCATTCCTCGAAGTTTGCTCAAAGACACCATTGTCCCGAGTCACCGAGCTGTCCGTTCAGATTCGCGCCCTAGAATATTCCATATCCGAATGGCAACATATCATGCTCGCCTGCACCAATCTCAAATCGCTTGACTTCTCGCATTCCGACCTTTCCATCAGATACTACATACCTCCTGCAGGTAATCCACGTCTGGGCACCCTATCTTTCACGAACATAGCTTTGCGCGGTCACGAGGCCACCTCCAAGTTGAACGATTTCATGAATACTCTCAAAGACTATTGTAATCAACGACGGGAGGCCGGAGATGGACTTCAAAAGGTCATCGTGCGCGAATTTCGTATTCCTTCAGGCCATATTGATGCTCTCAGGGAGGTCGTTGAGGTCGACTGGGACGGTAAGGGGGGCGAGGAATTGGATCCTTGACGATGTTACTTGTGGTTCGTTTTAATTCTGTTTTGTTCATTTCGTATCTTTCTTGTACATAGCACACTCTAATTCTTACAGGATGATTTCAATTTGGTTGAACGTCCGCCCATGAGTTCGTACCGCTGTGCAATGTCAAGAACTCTGTTCATCGACCAGTGCTCGGGATTTTGGGGGTTTATTCGCTCACTCTCTTTGCCAGTCCCTCTCTAGTGTTTCTCGTCCACGATGCAGGCACAACACTTCGGGTCAGCCGTTGACGGGAAATCAACAATTTTGCTCCGTCCTTCTCGCCGCCCTACTACAAGGAGTCCCCCCGATCACCATCACCATCACCCACCATCAAATGACCAAACAACGCAGAGCAGCCGCATCGCTCTTCTGGTTACTCGCCACCATGGTGAACCACAAGGTACGGGGCGCTGTCTGTGACGTTGATTAGCTATTTTAAAGCCATTCTGATCGATCTCAGCTTTTTCTCTGTTGCAGTCATCATGATCTTTGGGTGCTTCCGCTCGCACGAGTAACGACGCCGCTACCGAGATGTTGATGCATCAGTGCTTGTGGGTTCTGACCATGCGCGCACATCACGTCTCTTCTGACCTGCGGCTAACAGCGAGAGCGCGAAAGGTATTCGTGCATCCGTGTTCGTTCCTTTTCTCGTATTTTGGGCGCTGATGTATAAGTACTCTAGGTAGCTTGCTCTCAGAGCGTTTCCCGTTCCTTTCCCCGTCGGATATCCGCTATCTTCGACACCACCCCCATCGTTTTATTTATTTTCATTTTCTTCGCCCCTTGGCTCAATAACTCGCTAGCTCTCGCGTCGGCTGCCTTGTTATCGTTCAGATACTCGAACGGGGTCTTTAAACATGTTTGATTACGGTTCGTGGACGTTTGGTTCCATTTGCTTTCACTCTTTACTCTACGGTAAGCCCTTCCTTGGCTCATTTCCCTGCTGTACCACAAGACGAGTTCCGTTCGTGTGCTAATTCCCTCGTGATATTCTCACAGGCCTATACATCGTCCTCGTCTGTATCTCTTGCTACGTTCTACTTCCCACAACTCCGTCGGCAACGACTTCCTCGACCACATTCAACTCTACCTCCGACTCGTCGCTTTCATCCGTCTATAAATACCCATCAAAACCAAAGGCACATCCTTCCCGGATCAACACCGCCCTGCTCGTCTCATCAGTTGTGTTGTTCGGTCTGATTACTTCCGTGAGTACCCTTACATCTCTTCTTTGTGATGGATAACTAAAAAGGCTCTTCAATCTCTTTTTCTGTCCTCTGCCTCGCGATTTCCTTGGGTTTCATTTGCAGCATTGGGTTCTTCAATTCTTGTTGGCGTATGACGTCTTGATCAAGGCGCAACCTCCTACCGCCAACGATGGTGGATTTGGCTGGAAATACGTTGCATGTACGGCGATCACCCTGGCGGAGGTTGCTGTCGCTGATGTCATGATGGTATGTCTGGTACTCACTTCCTGCCATGTGTTCGTCGTGTCTTGTTTGTATCAAGATCTAACCTGGTTCTCTCTATCGAAAAACGCAGATGTATCGCTTGTATGCAATCTGGGGCGGTCAATGGATGATACTCATCCCTTCGACGATGACCTTTCTCACTTCGCTTGGTGAGTCCATCTACTTTACCCCTGTTTCCTATTCACTCCCCCTCTTCTGATATCTGCGTTGGTGTAGCTGTGGGGATAAAAAGCATTGTCGCTCTGGCAGAAACGAGGGACGCCGTGAAGTATTACACGGACTACCGGTTGGAGGTTATGATCTTGTGCTCGGCCGAACTTGCGTAAGCTCGGTTTCTTCTCTTCCTCTCCCAAGTTAGCGTAACTTGGCTGACCAGTTTCGTCTCTGTCTTTATACCTTAAAGAACGAACCTGATCATAACGTGTACGTCTCCCTCCATTTCATTGAACAAGTGCTCTGAGCTCATTGCGGACCTATGATATCACAGTGCTTATCGCATCTCGAATATTTTTCATGAACGCCCAAGCAAGGAAAGCGTCACCTTCCGTTCGATTGGGTTCGAATATCATGGTACGTCTGCTTCTCTAGATTCTGGACTCTGGGCTATGGGCTACCGCTTCGCTCTCGCCCTTAGTTCATTTCCGTCTGATTTTTACAAGCTCTTCGAACCATGATCCTGATCTGATAGCTTCTTTTGTCCAGCCTCTCGTTGGTATCATCGTTGAGAGTGCTTCTATATTTACGTGAGTACATCACTCTCACATCCGTCTTCTTGCATCACCTCTTCCCGTTGCATCACCCCTTCCCGGATCCTTTTTCGTCCCATCCTCTCCGTTCCGTGGCTCGTTCTTCCCTGTAACTCCTCCTCGTGTAAGACCGTGACACTGACATCCTTTGCACTTCCAGATCGATACTGGTCGTCATCCTAGTCGCGTTCATCTTGGACTCGGACTTGGATACCTTCGCCTTGCAATTCGTGAGTTTCTTTTGCATTCAATTCAATCCTCTCCTGTAAAAGCGTACTCATTCATTTTGCTTCTCTTATTCCCGATCCCTTCCTGATCCTTCAAATCCCCGTTGAATCATCAAACCTGTGGCTTCTCTTTATCAACGATGCATACCGCGTAACTTGATCTCAGTTGAGTCCATCAATCGTACGTCTCCTTCCTAACTTCGTTTCCACACGTCGTTCTGACTGAATCTATCTGATTCCATTTTGACTTCTCACATCTCACTTCACATTCAATGACGGCGACGACGATTCTCACAGGGCATTTCCTTCTCATTGATCATCATCCGCGTTACCTTGCACAGTCAGAATCAGCATCAGCGCTACCAAGACCAACATAGTCGTCGTGCCTATCACCCAGCCTCTTCCACTGCCACAACGAATGATACTGAAGGTTCCGAGGTGAAGTCAAAGACCGACTCCTTCTGGGGAGGCGATGGGATTGGATACCGTGAGTTCTACCCATTATCTTCCTCCTTATCTTCCTCCCTTCTTTCCTTGGCTTCGCTAGAAAGCGTAAGACTGACATTCGAACGGCTGAAAAATAGGTTCATCAACCATCAGCGCTGGTACATACGGATATGGGCTGAGTGACAAGGATAGGGACTCACTTTCGTCTAACCTCACACCCCTCCCCATCCGTGCTTCAAGGGTCCAGTCACAAGGACAACGAACACGTTCGCGTGCCTGGTCGACGCGGAGTCTCCCAAGTAATGCATCGACACCCTCGCCTGCACCTTTAACACCAATCCCTATTTTACCAAGTCCCCGATCACGAAGCCAGATGGCCGAACTACAAGTTCCTGGTCCTCGGCGAACGAGCTTCCTCGAGGTAGCTCCGTTACCAACTCCGAATGCCAGCGAGGAAAGTGGGAGTATACAATTCGCCACCAGTAATGGTTCATCGAACTCAACCTCGAACCTTCTGAATACCCCGGTGCAACGTAGCTTAAGCTTGGTCATACCGTCACACCACAGCAACGCATCGACCTCTTCGCGTTCGTTTGTGCATGAGGTGAATTTAGAGTTCCAACGGGCGTTTGTCGATACGGGGGAGTGGAGAGACATAGATTATCCGTCGCCTATGGATGAAGCGGACGGATATCTTTCTGACGGTCGTGGAAACAGGCAGAGAGGTCGGGTTGCGTAGAGTAGGTGCTCACTCTAGTGAGGTACAGAACTCGAATGACGTGACTGAGAATTGAAAGCAGACCACTCTTGTGAACCACATCTCTTACAGTGCGCTAGCAGTCACAACTACTTTAAACTTTGGACACTCCTACACATTTCATGGATTCCAGATTGGTCGAAGATGTACCCTAGTATTCAATTTCAGCCACGCGCTTGGTCAGACTAAAGAAACAGCCAAGCACAATCTCACCTGAAGCTCTGAGAGCTTGAGATGATGGTAGGATTTTGCGATACGACCGAAGTCACTGCGCGTCCCCCTTCTCCCCTGGAAGTCCCTAGGATCACCAGGAGGTTTGAGTCCGGTCCGAGAACACCGAGAACACTCTTTCCCCGGTGCCTTAGCCATGACGTCGGCTGACTGATATCCATCCTCATTCGTTCTCATCGTCTATCAAGCTTTTCCATCTTTCTAATCTCTTTTCCACTCTCTCTTCCCTTGCTCGAGATCAGCTCTCCCCCACGACTTTCAACAACGACTCAATGTCTGTCACTGACCCAGTCAAGATGGAATACGACCCCAAGGGTATGCCGTTCCGTCGTCTAGGACCTAGCGGGCTCCGAGTACCCGTGTTTTCGCTTGGTGGATGTGCGTATCAGCTATAGCCGCCAACGCCTTGAACATCTGAATAGCTGATGTCCTTTTCTGTAGGGCTGACTTACGGAGGAACGGTCAACGGAGACCCCGTCAAGGTAATACTCCTTGGTGGTTTCTTTACAACCGTCTCGTTCAAACGGTCCAATAATCTTATTCCAGGAAATCATCAAAACTGCCTTTGAGAATGGAATCAACATGTTCGATACCGCAGAAACCTATGCCAAAGGAAAATCCGAGGAGGAAATGTAGGGTTCCCCTCGAATATCTCCTTCACTGTTGTCAACATTTTCCTAACATTGCGTGCTTGTCAACAGGGGACGCGTCATCAAGGAACTTGGCTTCAGAAGAAGCGATATCATTGTGACCACCAAGATCTTCTGGGGTGTTAGACCAGGTCCTAACGCGGCTGGTCTATCTCGTAAACAGTTGCGCTTCTCCTCCTTTCTCCCTTTTTTCTTCTCAACAACCTCCTGTCTCCCCTGTGTTTGATATTATTCTCTGCAAAACCATCGGCTAACACCCTCATTGTTTCCTCTACGCAGCATCATCGAAGGGACAAAAGAGTCTCTTCAACGTCTTCAAATGGACTATGTTGACGTGATTTTCGCCCATCGGCCGGATAAGAACGGTACGTCCTGACTACTTGCCTTGCATCCTTCCCCCTTTGTTGTACCTGGCTGCGTCTTCCGTCAATGACTCTGTACTGACGATCTATGTAGTACCCATGGAAGAAGTAGTTAGAGCGTTTAACTTCGTCATCGACAAAGGATGGGTACGACTGCCTTTCTTCTACTTAAAGTCGCGACTCAATCAGAACTGTAGGCTTTCTATTGGGGAACGTCTGAATGGGACGCGGAGGAGATCGAAGAGGCGTATCGTGCGTTCTGTCTTCACATTTTCTCCCTTCCAAGCTTCAATCAGAGACTGACGGTGATCTATTTTCTCCGCGCGTACTAGACATTGCTGATAGACTTGGTCTCATTGCACCGATTGCGGAGCAGTGTCAACATCAGTACGTCTCCTTGGTTCCTCCATGACTCTGGACGCTTTCGTGTACTGACTCTCTCGCGTAGTATGTTCCACCGCGAGCGACCGGAGAAAGAATATAAGCAACTGTATAAGAAATACGGGTACGCTACGACGGTCTGGTCCGCTCTAAATGGCGGCGTACTGACCGGGAAGGTACGCAACCACCTTCCTCTCCTTCTCCCCAATATCACCGCTTATAATTGTCCAACTCTGCTCAACGTTTTCGACAGTATAACAATGGTATCCCCGCCGGCTCGCGCTTCGACACCAACTCGGCGTTTTTCAAGGATACCATATCCAAGCTCCAGGGTCCGGAAGGGGAGGAGAAGCTCAAGAAAGTCAGGTCGCTGACTGAGTTGGCGGAGAAGGGTACGTTTCCTGTTTCTTTAATCCAAAGTCCCTATCCCCGAGCCCCCTTTGAAATTTGTATCTATCTGCTCACACATACGAGTAGAATTAGGATGCTCTATCGCCTCCTTAGCACTCGCGTTTATCGCGCGCAACCCTAATACGTCTACTGTCATCCTCGGCGCGACGAAACCTGAGCAGATCCTTGACAACTTGAAAGCGTTGGAGGTCATACCGAAGTTGACGCCGGAGGTGCTTGAGAAGATCGAGGCGATTTTAGGCAATAAACCGGCGGACCATGTAAGTTCATCATTCTGGGTTTCTTTTCTTCGTTGCAGGCCGCGATGGGTTTCGTTTCTGCTTTCTTGTATCGCTGCATCCGTCGCTATCTGACTTGAATCTAATCATATTTTCTCAGCCGACGTATGGGAGACCGCAGCTGGATATCTTTGGGAGGCTCTAATTCACTTAAAGTTAGGGTGACTGTTGAGATGCGGAAGGCGAATGGATGGTTGGGTACATAGAGGCTTCGATCTCGCTTCCACTTCGATGAGAGTCTCCCTTCGCTACTTCCATAGATGTCCAAATGCTTAGACGTGATAAACGTCGAGCGTGCCAGGCCTTCGAATCAACCACTGCTCGCCCTGTAAAAGGAGTGAATGAAGGGGTCGTAAAGGGACGCTCGGCACGTGAGTCATGACCTTGGGTGACAGGTCACGCTCAGCTGATGTGACGAGCGCGTCTTTTTCCCCCACCACTGCCAGTGCCACCACCACTTGGCCCCAATCTTTCCAGCATGTCCACCAAGCGAAATACATACGCAAGCGCTGTTCTAGGTCCTGAACTCGCTGCAAAACTCCCTCAAACGAAGGTTCTCCTCGTCGGTGCCGGGGGAATCGGCTGTGAACTATGTGAGTATTCCGTGCAATGAGCGCAGCTTATCAACACATTTCTGACGCACTTCGTAGTGAAGAACATCGTGCTCATTGGGTTTGGCCATATTACGCTGCTTGATCTTGATACTATCGACTTGTCGAACTTGAACCGTCAATTTCTGTTTCGGAAAAAGGATGTTAAGCAGAGCAAAGCGCTGGTACGCAGAGCCTTGTTCGGGATCACGGAATGGGCAACAGCTTACCCTGCACTAATCCTAGGTCGCGGCGAAGACGGCGGCGTCTTTCAACCCGAATGTCCACATAAAGCCGATACATGGAAATATCAAGGAGCCACAGTTCGATGTTCAGTGGTTTCAAGGCTTTGATTTGGTGCTCAATGCGTTGGACAACCTGGGTGGGTTTCGTAGTGGCTCAAATGGATAAGGGTGGCTCATTGCTTATTCCAGATGCCCGGAGGCATGTCAACAAGATGTGTATGGCAGCGGGCGTACCACTGGTGGAATCGGGGACGGCTGGGTACCTAGGGCAGGTTCAGCCACTTCTCAAGGTGCGTTTCAACGTTCTTTGTTTCTCAACAAGATCCTGAGGGCTATGACAGGATAGAATGGAATGCTTCGATTGTCTACCGAAGCCCACGCCCAAGACGTTCCCCGTTTGTACTATCCGGTCAACGCCCAGCCAGCCGATACATTGTATAGTCTGGAGTAAAAGCTACCTTCTCAGGTGCGTAGTGACGACGCCCATGCTGCTCCTTCTTAGATACGACACTGATGGTCGTCTTGTAGCCAGCTTTTCGGAGAGGACGAAGATTCGGGAGAGCTAGATGAGGCTTTGAAGCAAGGAGAGAATGGTATGTCGCAATGATATCTGCTCGGAACAGGCTTGCTCATCTTGGCCACGGTCCCTTCTCCACCACAGCTACGGAAATCGCTACCCTTCGTAAAGAAGCTCAAGCCTTCAAAGCTGTCCGACTTGCTCTGCGGACACCCTCTGCTAACAGCGCCGATGCTGCGAAAATGGCATTCCAAAAGGTGCGCCGGCCCATGCCCTCTATGATATGGATCTGTTCCCTGACCTCGTTGTTGTGTTGTTTCAGGTGTTCAATTCCGACATCAAGAACTTGTTGTCGATGGCAGATATGTGGAAACACAGGTCGCCACCTACACCGCTGGATTTTGATGCGATCTTGTCTGGCTCTGCTGCCAATGGCAATGCAAACGGTGCTGATGCCTCCCGGTCGTCAGCCAACGGCCAATCCAATGGTGCAGGGACCAGTGTGTCAGGTCTGAAAGACCAGCAGCGGCTGTCCTTGAAGGACAACGTTGAGCTGTTTGTGGCTAGGTGAGTTGGCATCCTTGGCGAGGGCTACAGCTTCAGGTGCTTACTGGTTGATCCTTAGCTCTGAGCGTCTGGCGGCACGCCTACGAGCAGGAGAAGATACCATATCCTTTGACAAGGATGACGATGACACCTTGGATTTCGTCACGGCTGCATCCAACCTTCGTTCCGAAGCATACGGTATCGAGCAGAAAACACGCTGGGAGGTCAAGGGTATGTTCCAATTGCTCCTACTATATCGTGCCAGTTCTGAGTTACCCTCACAGAAATGGCAGGCAACATTATCCCCGCCATTGCTACAACCAACGCCATCATCTCCGGTCTGATCGTCCTCCAAGCCCTCCACTTCCTGCGCAAATCCTACGACCAGCTGCGGAATGTCCACATCCAACAAAAACCCGCTGTCCCACTATCATCTATTGCTCTGTCCCCACCCAACCCAATGTGTGGGGTTTGTAGGGATGTGTATACGGTGGTGCAATGCGATCCCGAGCGCGTCACGCTGAGTGAGCTCGTCCAAGGGATCATTGGAGCTGGGGATGAGGGTGAGGGAAGGGAGGTCAGTGTGTATGAAGATAAACGCGTCCTCAGCGACCCAGACTTCGACGACAACAATGACCGGACGCTGGCAAGCCTGAACGTCACGCGGGGGAAGTTCCTCAATATTGTTGATGAAGATGGGGATGTGGCCACGATTGCGGTGGCCATATGTCAGCTTCCGTGAGTTCTTTCCGCTAGTTTCAGTTTCTTTTCAGTTCCGTCTTGCTCATTGAGTGTATTGCAGACCTAATCACCCCTCTGACGCCGCACCGCTCATACTACCCTCACCGCTGCCCGTGCCACCTAAGAAGGCGAAACCACCCGTGGTACCTGTGACACCCCCACGACGACCACTCAAGCGCGCTGCGCCTGATGACGACGACGTCGAACCGAGCTCCAAGCGCACGAAGACGGAGGTGAATGGACATGCGAAGGTTGGCAGAGCGCCGTCGCCGTTGGCTAGCCCGAGTAAACGACGGAGGCTGGAAGAGGATGGGTTGGTGATTATGGAGCATGCGGAAGAGGCATTGGATGATAATGTCATCGAGTTGGACTAGGCTGGCCTTGGGCTGTCTTCTGGATGTAGGCTCTTGCACAGGGCAGCTCTTTCCCGAGTGCTCAGCGTTCGCCTGGTCTATTCATAGCATTGCTTGATGCGACATGCTTATTTATTCGTCGTACACGCTCTGAGTTGCTCGTACATTATGACATCGGTTATTTACTTGTCTCTCTTCCGTATCTTATACTCTAGTTTACTGTACTCGCTGTATCACTTCCAGTGCATGTACATACTACCGGCCAGTAACCTATGAACAGAACCCAAACGTAGAGCCAACGTCTCTTCCGCGCAGCAGCCTGAAAGCCATCACAGGCTGGCTAGCAGAGAGCGGGGCCGTGACGATGACCTTGTGGTCGTAGCGGCATATTTGTGATGCATGGGAGTGAATGCGCTTTTGGACTCGCAAGAGGTAATCAGGGTTTCGACGTTGTACCTATGAGGACTGTTAGAGGGCCAAAGTGTAATAGTACGGGTGTGTGCTTGGTACAGAGAAAGAGTAGTACTAGTATAACGTACGAGGAGAATAACACGGTGCTGGGGTAGGAGCGATACCTGGATTTTGAGGGAAAGTCTCAGAATGTTGGAGCAAGAATGAAGGGTCAAAGAAGTAGGTGGTTGCGGTAGAGATCGTATCAGGAATGTTTCAACCGTGTTCATAGTTTTCTCCGACTCAGTCGAAGATTAGAAGTCATGATTGAGCTACTGTGCCATGGGGTCATTGAATTCTTGGCGAACTGCACGACAGTTTGACTCCACGTCCGCAGCCAGGACGTTTGGGGGATATCAATCAGCAGTTTTCAGGCCTGAGAGCTGCTAAGATTCAATGACTCGAGCTTGAAGAGAGCAAGAGATGTTTGAGCAGCGTGGATGACGGGAAAGCTCTAGTGAGCACGTGAAGTTGTTTTTTCAAAGTGAGTAGCCTGCGTACCAATCGCTCTACGCTGTGGCAGAGTACCTTTATGGGGCTTAGGAATATCTAAAATGGTTCTGATAAACGGCTTCGGGAAAACTGCAGGCTTTGGAGGTTCAGTGCTACATTTGAGTTGAGGGGACTTGAGGGGCGGCGATAGCTCAATGAGGAGACGAGACGGGGCTGAGTGCCGCAGGCTAATTTTACATTGGGGTGCGTGTTGTGGGTCTGAGCAACGTGATGATCTCCTACTCCGGCGAGGTGGAACTTAGGGAATGGTTCGAGGAAGTAACTTTCATCGGCAGAAGCCGAACCATAGACGCCGTCGGAGCGCCGAAATATTTTCGTTCTTTGAACCTCGCTTCCGCTCAGCCTGAACGAGCTCACTGTGGTCCACACAGTTGCGTACAACGGATCAGGAACCTCGTAAAATGACCTCAACGCTTCTCTTCTTCGCGCTGAGATTGCATTTTCAAGTCTCAAGTGGAATCTCCTCGGAATCTCTTCGGAATCTCACTGGTAACTCAAACACAGGCTGTCCGGTTATACCTCCGATCCTTTGAGTCTGCCATGTCTACTCTCTATCATACTCTCCCAAAACGCTCTATCATTGATCTCATCGATTGGTGCAGCCGTTCGAACTTTCTGTCCGTCGTATAGAGTAATCTGCGAGCCAATGCGACGCCCATCGATGATATCTTGTTCAATAACCACGATGTCTGGCCTCGATTGAGTAGTCTAAAAACCAGTGGTGATGAGACTTCTAGTCCTTCTACACTTACGGCCCCGTTCAATGATTTAGCTCTACGCAAGCACACGGACAGCCGAACGATCCGACACTCGTCTCTAAATATGCATCAAAAGGTTATCAGCCTCACTCCAAGTTTACTAGATTTTTCTCTTTGGAAGAGGCTATCCGAGTGGATCAAGCTCACATGACTGTTGACGCGTTCGAATAAAGCCTTGTAGGCACCACCAGGCTGGCTCAGCTGGTGACCATCGCCATCACCACTATCAGAAAACCTGCCGCCATGGTACGCATTTCTCTGTGACCGTCTATCGTCCACGTTTGCTCATCCATCTTATCCACCATGGGTTTAGGGAACGCATCCTAACTCGCTTGCTGCTCAGTCGGCGATTGATGAGAAGATCGCCCAAGAAATGAGAGAGATTGGCGAACGGACCGAACGCGTCAGACTGTTGAAGACGGAACGAAACAAACACTGTACCATCAACAAGATACCAGACGAAGTCTCCGTACATATCCTCCTCTTCGTGAAATTGGAAGCAGAGGAGCGTCTAGAATGGCGACCGCGCACGAATAAGCTTAGGCTGCGCAAGTGGTCGCGTCGAGATTGGTTCCCAGTCATGTGGGTTTGTCGTTCGTGGAGAAACCTTGTTCTGGGTTGCTCCGAATTCTGGACCCTCATCAACGCACCCTCGATTCATCTCCCATATATGCTATCCCTTGCCCAAGCGCCTTTCCTCGAAATTTTACTTGACGAATTCGCGAAGCCACGAAAACAATTTTGGTCTTCGGTTGGGGAGGTGTTGTCCACTCGATTCTACCAAACGCAAGAGCTTGAAGTATGGCTCGAAAGTCCATTGACACTGTCGCAGCTTTTCGCCATACCTTCGATCGATTATTATCCCATACTCAAAGGCTTCACCCTTTCCATCGAGCCCCCAACGGCTGAGAACGTTGATGATGATGCTTTGCACCATTCATGGTGGGATATGCCTGGACTTAATTCGTTGATGCTGGTTGGTGGTGTTACCTCACTGCCACAGTCCTTCTTTGCACCCCATCTTACCAAGCTTCACATTGATATCAAACGTGCTATTCCATGGTCGTGGGCTCTTGATCTCTTCCAAAATTCCCCGCGCGTCGAAGAGGCTCTCATTCAGCCTCTGGGGCCCGAACCCGATGACTATGTTGCATCGCCTGCCTCACTACCCCATCTTCATACACTTACTCTCGAGCTCAAGGGTTCAAAGCCATTCGCCATCTTCGGATACCTCGTCATCCTGACCGAAACCTCGATTACGGTCAGACACCGTCCCAGCAGCATCGATGTACCAATGGATCTCTCCGACAGCCTAGAAGCCATGATCGCCCGGTTCAGTTCTGCGTGTGGCCCATCCCATGTGGAACGGATCGCCATTTACTTCCACGATTTCTTCATATCCGTATATCGCCCTGGAGATTACTATAAATTGGACGAATGTGATAGCGAACCGTTCCTCCATTTCGACCTCCCAATATCGCCGCGAGTTCCAGTCAGTTCCTACCTCCCTCTCTGCTTATCACTTCCTCTGTCAAAGACCAAGATTATTTCCTTGGCGGGAGTTGACGAGCTGTCGAAGCCAATGGTGCTATCCATCATGAGCGCTGCTGGTCCCCTCAACACCCTGGAATTGGGCCAGGAAGTCGTCCCTCTTCTCAATCTTCTTTTCGCACCAGCTGATGCCAATCTGCCTTTGCTCCCCGAGCTTGAGTACATCGTTCTCAAAGGATCATACGAAGGCGTGGATAACGAGTACGAGAACAGTGACCTGAAGAACATCTTACCTGTCATGTTTCGCCTTCTTCGGGAGCGCAGGAAACTAAGAATCCCCATACAAAAGTTGCGATGTTGGGACTGGGAGTGCGTACCCCGCTCAGTCATGAAGAAGCTGCGAGGCTTAGTTGAGGTTGTTGAGGGAGATCGACTAGAAATTAACGGTTCATATCTTTAGCTCAGTCCGCGTTTCTCTGCGAGGTACGACTTAGGGTACAAAGAAACGAGGAAAATAAACTGAGATTTTTTCGACGTGAAGAATGATGCTAAGATGCCACGGAATTAGATACCTCCGAAGTCATTACATCTAGTTCTAAGCGTAGCTGCGAGAAGGACCGGCGAGATCAGGACGCCTGGACTTGAAGAGAATTTATGCTTCGTTCAGCAGTTCTGGTGCATACGAAGGTGCATTACCGCGAACGAACCACTGAAATCTGACATCAGGCATGTCTTCAACCTCGAAGCCTCAAGCTATAAAAACAAAAACCGGGTCAGTTGAAAGGGAATCACCGTCGTACTTTGATCACTCACCCATGCGAGCATTTGTCCCCGTCATCGGTACTCTGGTCTTCCTGAGAGTCGTCCTCGGCCTTGGCCTCTCGCCCGGCCAAATAACCGACTTCGTCACGTTCGGCGACTCCTACACGGACGTCGTAACCCGCGGTGACGGACCAGAAAGCCTAGCCTGGCCAACGTACGTCGAAAGGCTCACCGGTGCGAAACTCCACCCATTCGCGAAATCCGGTGCTACCTGCGCCGTCAACATCACCTTCCAATCCGCATCGGTTTTTGAGTACCAGCTCCCGGAGTACTTCAAGTGGATCAAAGCTGCGAATGGGAGTACGGTAGATGTGGATCCGTTGAGGACCGTGTATACGTTGTGGATTGGGACCAATGACGTTGGGAGGAATTCGCTTTTGACGGGTAAAAGCAAGGCTTCGATTGTTGACGTTGTCAATTGCTCTGTCAGCTGGGTAAAGACGCTGTATGATAGCGGGGCACGCAATTTCATCTTCCAAAATGTAAGCATTCGAAATTTTATGCTTTCGGGGGGAACAGACCGTTCAACGATCCTTGGAAGATGATACCGCTGCAACTGGCCCCGACTTACTACGGTGACATCTTCATGAAGGAGCTCGTCCTGTCGGGTAATGAGATCGCCAAATTGATGCTCAAGGATTTGGCGAGAGGCTTGGATTGCGCACACATCGGTAAGGGGATATGACTACGAGCGATATTAGACTTACTTACTGAAGTGTCGTTAGGGCTATTCGATTCCTATGGTCTCTTCTGGGATATGTTCTACCAACCCAAGTTGTACCTGAACGGGACCGTGGCTCCAAACGTTCGTGGCGTGATCAGCGGTAATAACCACGCCAAAGGGGCTGCAAGAGATAGTTATCTGTGGTGAGTCATTTCATCGGGAACGAGGAGAGTGGGAGGCTTACACGGATGAATTATGCAGGTATAATTCCGGACATCCGAGTGAGCAGGCTGATAGGATCGTAGCCAGGGAGATTGGTGCTGCAATTGCCGGGAATGATACTCAGTGGATAACGTGGTTCAGTTAGATAACGTTGATGAGCCCGAGTAGCTACGAAGTTCGGACTTGATGACGAATATTCTAACGAGCACAGTGCACCGCATGAGCGGTAGCAACATAAAAATGACTATAATGGGTATCCAGAGCCTAGATGCGAGCACACTGAAGACCGACGTATTAGATAGAGTACGGACTGAGCGCAACTACTCACTGCTCTGAGACTGACACATGTGGCATGGCCCTCAAGAGGGGCGGATAATCGCATGTGCTAAGGCGACCGAGGCGGTACCACCAACGCGTCCTCGCGAATTGGCCGTGCCAAAGACCATGGGGGGATGTGCTGAAGGCCATGAAAATTAGCGTTCAGATTCGGCTGAATGGTAATCGGACAACTCGACCTGTTACGTCAGCCTGAGCAGTTCCGGGGCCATCTTCACGTCCTTGGTCGCACAAGCAATCCATTTGTTCAGCTTGACTGGGAACCAGAGTGGGGACAGGGATCTATAGCAACGATCGCAGCGTTTGATGCCCCGACTAAAGGAGCCTATGGTAGAAAATAAGTATCAACCGCACTCAAAGGATTGAAGGACGTGGAAGTAACTTACAATCACGAAATGCAGCTCTGTGCAAGCCTAACTAACCTGATTCGAAGTGGACTATTGAGTCAACGAGGTAGCTGACCGCGGGAGCAGGTCTGTAGAGACTCGTTTAGTAGATTTGGACGAAGTTCGCGAGGTTGGGATTCTGACAAGATCCTGCCCTTTCGACCAAGCTCTGTCATCTAAACCGCATCTGTGCGAGGCTCGTTCGCCGGGTTGCAATCAAGCCCTCACAGTTCTCAGACTGTAGAATGAAGAAACAAAGGACCCCCCATAATAGGCGTGGAACTCTGTCTGACCGTGGGCTTCCCATGTCCAGTCAATTTTTCGGGCCTGCGCCGCTCCCATGTCCTTTTTCGGGCAGGCCTTCGGCCTGCCTTCCTTCCGGCGTCCACAAAAGCTACCAGGGTTCGAAATCGCCTTGGGATGTCCACAATCGCTAGACAGGGTTCAAAAAAGCTCAAAAATGTCCGAAACTGCCTACCAGGGTTCTAAAAATGCCCGAAATCGCTCCCAGAAGCTAGAACTAAGTACCAGAGCGAAAAAGTGAGCAAATTGGAGCTCAAGCGCGCGAGGAATTGTATTTGGGGATCACTAAGCGATAACTGTGTCCAAGTCCCGCATTTTAAAACGGACTCGCTTTGGATAGTCTTCACGCTTAATTGCTCTTTTTTTCTTGTTTTGCAGCAGCTCTTGTGCGTTGAGATGACAATAACCAAACAGTGGCTCAACGAGGGTCGAACTCGGTCCTTTGCGAAGGCCAAAAAGTGAGCGCTGGCAATGGAACCGCTAGACTAAATGGCCATCCTTACATTACGCACTCAATGATATAAGTCTCGATGCTGCTTGATGAGTAAGGGTATCTTCTAAATTGGGAAGTCCTTCCAATTCGTTCTGCTCACCCCAGCCCCGATTCACACTCCGTCCTCAGGCCTCACTTGGCGGCCGCGAAGGGCTTCACCGCGACTCTCAGCCCCCCGTCCGCGTTCCCATGTCCGAAAATTGGGTGGGGGTAGCTGGCCAAAATCGCTCAGATGTCCACCAAAAATGACTGGCATTTTGACCCATTTTTGCCTTCCGATGTCCGTTTCGCGACAGGCCTAACGGCCTGTCGCGGGCTTCCGGTGTCCTATCCCCAGGACAGGGTTCCGCGCCTATTATGGGGGGTCCTAGAAACAAGGACCGCATCGGTCGCACCATCTAGAAAACTGCCGAATGAGCTTGGGAGAGAACAGACTGTCAGAAACTAAACCTTGACTAAACCTTGGCTAAAGCCGTTGCAAAGCTGACGAGCCATGTGTCACTACTTGTAGTTGTGGAACTCAGAGCTGGAGTTCGAGGTTGTACGCGTTCGAGCTATCGACGTTCCTTGAAGCGAACAAGCGATGTGGTCAACAAGCATGCCAGCGATCTGCCGCATGGAAGAAGGGAAGGGTCCATGGATACCCAGAGAACGTGATCGTTCCTTGTGTTCCCACGGACCATCCTCTGTCCACCGCGGAAATGTGCTGCGTCACTTCCAGCAATATCTTTCCCAACGACCATCACGAGCTGCGGCTCCCCGATGCCCCCAAGATTCCCTGCTTCGCTCCTTCTCCTCCTCGTACTTTCGCTCTCGTCGTCAATTTCATTGGTCAAGTCAGCGGCGACAGAGAAAGCCCAAGAAAAGCCGTGTACCATCCATCAGGATGGAAAGTTCTATGATTTGACGCCGCTGCAAGCTAGGTATGTTCTCAGCTTCGTGCTTGTGAATAGAGGGACTGATTTCTTGTATTGCTACAGTAAAGACTATGAATTTAAGACACAGGGAGGCCACCAGGTCGTCTTGAATGTCTGTCGCTCGGTTAGGCACGAGACCTGGGGATTGGACGTGGAAGATCCAAGCGAAGTGGGTGCGTTCCTACGCAAAGACCACGGTGACTTTTCAATGGGGTCAGTACATTCCTTCCCTCTTCAACGCGTTCCAACTACTAACACCCACCGCCACCAGAAAAGTAAACCGAACCCTCTCCGTCAAACCCCCAACCTCTTCCTCTCCAAATCCGTCAATCCAACTAACCTACGCCTCCGGCTCTCTCTGCAAATCCAGCGACTCCATGCACGCACAAACGACCATCGAATTCATCTGCGATACGTCCGTGTTCTCCGCTGGTACACCCAACTTGGTCGCGCAGTTCCCGCCGGAAGATGATTTGGCGTGTGGGTTCTATGTTGAGTGGAGGACGCATGTGGCGTGTCCGACGGGGGAGAGGGGTGTCGCCGGGGTGTTTTCGATGGTTTTCATGACGTGCGTATTGCCTTCTTATCTTTGGGATGGGGTAGGGGACTGACATTCTTTTGGGACAGCGCACTCATCTTAACGATGTTGTATTTGGTCATTGGGATACTGCATAACCGCTTCGTTCTCCACCTCCAAGGATACGACCAGATCCCCCAGTTCTCTCTCTCCTCCATGCGGTATCATGTATCACATTTCGTGGAATGGATGAAGGAAGTTTGGCAGACGGGGAGGTTCGAATTACCCGGTGGCGGGAGCTTGGGTGGAGGTGGAGGGTTGGGAGGATTCGGTGGAAGGAGAGAAGATGTGAACCCCGTTAGCCATCAAGCAGGTGTTCGGTCGACTACAGCACCAGCTCCAGGCTCGAATGCGAACGCGAACGGTCAACCCCCCGCTCCTGCTCCTGGATCCGGTAGCAAGACGAACCCGTTCAGTCACCAGGCTCAAGCTCATGCCCAATCCCAATCTCAAGGTCGCAGCGGCTTCGTCCGACCAACACCATCATCGACATCGAAACCGACACCACCGCTTCCCTCTTCCACCATAACCCCATTCTCTGATAACGCACCCGAGCAAGCTCCCAAGTCACTCTCCTCACCACCAGAAGAGAGGAAGACACCCAATAGCGGTCGTGTTGGTGCCGGGGTTTTTAGCGTGGAAGATGAAGCGGAGGATGAAGATGGAGGACAGGAGTTGGTGGATGTACCTTCTTCGACGTCAACATCAACACCAACACCTTCTGCTCCTCCTCACGTCGCCGCCGCACCTGTTCCACCTCAGGGCTCTTCTGCGGACGTCGCAGGTGTCAGAGGACGGGGAGCGGGTATGGACTCGGAAGGTGTCATACGGCTCTGAGCCGTCTACTTTCTTTCATCTTCGCTGTGTTCCGTTGTTCCGTACTTTTTATTCCATAGTTATTCGTCCTACTTACCGCGTTGCTGCTTTATACGCTTTCGTACCTCCGCCAGCGCCCCCGTTGAAGTACTCATCTTTACTCTCGAGTCCGAGTCCAGGCGGTTGAAGCGTTCCATTCAGACATACCTCCGTACTTCATGTGCTTTCTCAGGTCGTCAGCTTGCTTTACTCTCCGCAGTACTGTCATGCAGTCGCGCAGTGTATTTTCGTATGTGCGGACGGACGATAAGTGGGTTCAGAAATTCGAGCAGGATGCAAATGAGATGTGTTCGCCATGTCTACGAACGGGATACTGAATAAATGTACACTGTAACTCAATGAAGACAAGAAGTGTCATGAACTTATGAGACCGTGACTGTAGCGACGACGAGGAATGTCCGTAGAGGTGCCACTGAGGGGATGGCCATCGATGAAAATGTCGCAAGAAAAGCAGATGCGCTTGAAGCTGGAAGAGCGGTGGAGTATAAAAAATATGTGCAGATAATAGAAGATAAGGATGATAAGGTGTAGAAAGAATGGAAAAGAAAGGACGGAAAGGAAAAGATAGAGCAGTGTAGGGAAAACGACGAAGGGAGGGGAAGTTTGAACGAGGACTTGGATTCCTTCTGCCAGTCCCAGACTGCCGCGATCCAAGGACCACGGTCTCTTCTCCCTCCATGTCCGAGCTTCACGATACCAACCTAACCGCCACTAGCTAGCTAGCTGCGCGTTGCACCCACGGGATCGACGGCTGCGGTGATCCTCGTGGAAGCCAAGCAAGGAAGCAGTCGGGGGGTTGAAGATTATCGAGGTAGAGTCTCCAAAGATTACGCCCAATCGCCCTCGAGCAACATCCCAGCCTCTCAACGCATCGTGGAGGCCCGACACTATTGAGTGTAAGCCACGATGGGATGGTTTTGATATGTGATGAAGAGACCAAGGGACCGTCTTCACGTCGTGGCTGCTGGCTGCTAGCTCCCGGACTATGTGCTCGTCCGAAATGATAGAGCGTAAGCCACGGACATGGTTGTGGTGAATCTCAGACGCGATGAAAACCAAGGAGCCGGCTTGATGTCGTCGGATTGTCGCGCTGGGCGCTGCTGGCTGCTGACTCCCGGAGCATGTGCTCGTCCGGGTAAGGAATCAGGCAGGACTGCGTGTCGGATCCTTCATCCACAACTGCTCCATTCACGCCCTCCTCTGGTCCTCCACCTCGTGCAGTGCGATAGGTCTGGGAGTCGAAATGCCGTAGGTTTGACTTCGAAGGCGTTCGGCTTTGGTGTGCAGCCCAATCGCTACGCATAGCGGTAAACTCCAAGTCTAATAAGCTGCACCCTCCAGCGGTCAGACAAAGGCCTTGAGGAAGATAGATAATCGCGAAACATACCCTCGTCCAACCGAGCTGAACGATGCAAGGGCAATCTCTCCAGCAGCTACGCTTCCTACTCCTTTCCGCTTCCCATCCTCGAGGATAGAGTTCGTTACACGGAGCTCTGATTCCGTGTATATGTATGTGTATGAGATCATGACATGGTCTGGAGGTCCGAACTTCGGAGGTGATCGTCCCGGGGAACCAGGACAACGAAAAGGGACTAGAAGGGAATCCAAATCCAGGGTGATGGTGGTAGATAGTTGGTTCAGTGTACTGAGACGCTCTGTAAGTGTTTGGGATGGACTATGGAGCAGAGGTGGCGTACCATTTCCAGGGTAACCACATGTGGTCTCCTTGAACCGCAGCGCGATTTCCTTGCATCAAACCACGTCAATCTCATTCCGGTTCCATCCCATCGCCGTACTAGTATCTCTACTAGGACCTCCTCATGGCCTGTACGTGTCCCTAGGAGCAGCGTAGACATGGGGCGCAGGGAAAAGGTACTGCCCTGGATGGAGGTTTTGAGAGCGAGCGGGAGCCTGGTTTCGCGGTGCTAACGATGGATGTGGATACGAACAGACTAGAGTCGAATAAGAAGTCGAGCAGCATAAGGAAGACCGCAATGAGGAGGTGAATCAACGTGAGGACGAATGCGAACGACTCACCCAGTGGCACATCCTTGCCTATCATCAACGCGGCTGGAGTTACCCTTCCAGCGGCAGGCCCTCCTAAATCGCAAAGACAGACGCTCTTCATGTTTTTCAGTTGAACATGATAGACCAAGCCAGTCAGAGCCCGTGGAGGTCCTCGGGGTAGACTGATGCGAGTTGTCGGTTTTTTTTCGAAATTTTAGCCAGGGCAATCATCAGTAGCGAGGTCCAATGTACAAGTTACACCCATGATGAGTATGAGAGCTCGAAATTTTCAAGTTAGCGTTGCGTAGCGGATTGTCAAGGAATTGGCTTCGTCAATGTAAGCAAAAAGCCAGCGAGCGCCTATTCGACCAGCTTGACTGATCCGCAACTTCCAACTAGGTACGATTTTCGTATGAGCTATTCTGCACTCAAGGCTAATCCATCTCAAACCCATTATACGCGAGTAGATCGTTTCTATATAGTCTAAAAACCCCATTCACCTCCCCAAAAATTGATAAACTCATCGATGACGCGGGTAAGTAAATTTCATTTTCAATCCCTTGGTGACTTCTGAATTCGAGGAAAAAAACTGTTTAGTCCGTATACACCGACCACGCAGCTCAAAAAGCCCTCGACGCTGAAATCAAAGAGTGTGAAGAACGTCTACGCACGCTGCTCAAGCGACGGAACTCCTACGCCGCGATCTCACACCTCCCCAATGAAATCATGGCACATATCTTCACAGCATGTCATGCAAGGAGTCGGACACCTCATAAAGCTTCACGTCTTCTATTGTGTATCTCTGCCGTATGTTCTCACTGGCGACACATCGCTCTCGGTGCAACTCACCTGTGGTCGATGATATCCCTCAATGCAGCGCCAGACTTGACCATCGCGCTGATCCGTCGGTCGAAGAATGCGCCGCTCGCCGTGACCTGCCCTCCAGGGGCTTACAGAAATACCCAGCAAATCAACGTCCTACTAAACATGCTCGCATCAGAAACACAACGGTTCGAGGAATTAACCCTCCACGCCAACGGGGCAGACATATCCACTCTTGTTTCCCGACTGCTCCCCGTGAACGGCGATCCACGCGCCCCGCTTCTCCGTTCGCTAGTCCTCGAATCTGCCACTCGTGGAAGCTACACATCAGAACATCGGAGTCCTCATATGTTAACGCGGTTCTGGACGGACCTACGCTCTCTAGAAACACTGCAGCTTCGTCATACTCTACCGATGGAGGTAGCGATACCTCATATGCCCATCTTGACTGAACTCGAGATAAATACTGCACGTATCCGTCACCTACATGAGCATCGACTATCCTCGTCCTGGGTTCTCAGCATTCTGCGCCAAACGCCTCTGATTGAGGATGTGGAAATCACCACCATTTCATCAAGCGATCCAACCACCATCACTGGAATTACATCGAATCCAACACACCAGATAGATCTCCCCCGACTGTCATCCCTCTCGTTGACGTTCGCATCTATCCAGGCTTCCGAACTAGTAAAATCCATCACCTTCCCAAGCACTACTATTGTCTCTCTCATGTACGAAAACGATATCAATGATCCTGGGTTGCACGTCCAATTGGGCAGTTCAAACGCAACTTTGAGTCAACCACTTCGAACACTCAAACACTTCATATCAAGGCATTCCAACATCGATACCTACACCCATACAGATACAGATACCGACGCTCATACATCCACAGCTCCGGAGTGCATCAACGTCTACATAGCAATACACAAGGTCGGACGTAACTCTGATTCCTCATTTGAAATGGAAATCACCGTCCCCACATCCTCAAGTACACGCCTCCGACTCTCCCTCTACATCCTTTTGGAACGATTCCCCTCATTAACGCGGAAACATGCGAACCTTGTTGGATCGCTTCCGTTGGATAGGATACGCGATCTCACCCTGCGCATATATGAGACAAGGGCGGAGGAGGATGTGGCTGCGTGGTGTGGGATGCTTCGGTATCTTGTGAATTTGAAGAGCTTGATTGTGGATAGGGTGAGTGTTTTACGTGGTCTGGCGCCGTCTGCGAATGGTTCGACATCAACATTACCGTCGTCGTCGTCATCCTCCTCAAACTCAAACATCACATCCACATCCACCTATCTCCCCATCCCAGACCTAAAAACACTGACCATCCACCAAGACCCCACGGCAACTCCAAACGACTGGGAAAGCTTTATCCAAACGTGCCGTCTTCGATCCCTCCACGGAGCGCCGATGTTGGAGATCAGTCTACATTTACGTGATAATGATGAGGTTGATGAGGGTGATGGTTGGAAACGTGTGCGTTTTGGGGGTGTGGATGTGGATGTGGTGAGTTTATTGAGGTATGCGAAGGTTAAGTTTGAGAGGGAGTAGGATGAGGGGTGCTAGGGATGATTGAATGAGGACGAATGGACAGGATGGGATTTCAGTGAGAGAATAGGGTGAGGATGAAGAGGGTGAGGAGGGCTGGTCGTCTTAGTGATGGATTGTCTTTCTCCTCGATGTGGTACCATGTATCGCATTTCGTGGAATGGGTCTGGAGGCCTTCAACGTTCGAACGTTCAATGTTCAACGTTTAAACGTTCAACCCTGTTTAGGTCGACCGACTTTTCACTGGGAGGCCTCAGGCCTCAGCTGCTGCTGCTGCTCCTGGATTCGGTAACAAGAGGGTATGGACTCAGAAGCTGTCATACGACTTCGACTCCGTCTACTTGTGTTCCGTGGCCCCGTACTCTGCATTTTGATTCCATAGTCATTCGTTTTACTTACCGCGTCGCTGCTTTATACACCACCACCGCCCCCGGTCAAGTGCTTATCTTTACTGCCCGAGCCCGAGTCCAGAGAGTCAAACCAGGTCTTCATCCGGCTTAGTGTAGTCTCATATTTAGAGTACGGAAGGATGAATGATGAGCTCATGTGACTATGACGGCGGTGAGGAATGTGTGCAAAGAGTATGTTGATGGGATGGGTATGGATACGGGGGGTACTACTCTACGAAAATGTCACAAAAAAAGGAAAGCTTGAAGGGCGGTATGATATGAATCTGCGCAGATAAAGGAAAACGAGAACAATAAGAAAGTACAGTGAAAAGGTAAGGGGGGTATGTACGACGACTTCAAGAGGACATGGGATAACGCGAGGAACAGGAGACGAGAAATGTCCGAAAACATATGTACGTCCAACGTTGTACACATCCAGTTGCGTTCTGCGTCGACGTCGGTCCATGCGTAGGAAAAGAGCGGAGGTCCAGGATACAGGAAGGCCGGCCCTTCTTCCAACGTATCCTTCTGTTCCTTGGCCTCCTCCAGTTCCTCGACAACCATCCTTCGTCTGTCTCCGGTTCTGACAGGTCCTCCGTAACATACGCGAGTCAAGCGTCTTCTTCTATGTCCAAGCTCCAACATGCCAACCTAGCTGCGTGTTCGACGCACAGAAGACAAGCCGATAAGACGTCGGTGGTAGCGGTAGTCTTCTTGCAGCTAAGCCAAGGAAGGGCGCAGCCAGGAGGTGAAGGTTGTCAAGGTGAAGTCCCCCAAGGTAACGCCCTATCGCCCGCGAGCAGAATCCCTGCTTTCTTCATCGTCAAGCCCGAGTGGAAGGTAGGAGGGGATGACTCCAATATGTGCCAGGCACGATGAAGACACATCGTTGCATTGTCGTGCCCAAGAGGCTGTTGGTCGGTGCCTCAAGGAATATGTGCTCGTCCAGGTTGGGAAGGGCGAGTGGGCAAATAGGAACCATATCTATCTCATCCCCACACCCTCCCCCTCCGGCTAAGATCATATCGATACGATGGCGACGTGCCTCCAACACGCGTACGAGGGGCTTGAAGTCGAAATTTCCTAACTCATCGCCCGGAGGCCGAAGGGGGGTGTTGCTTCGAAGGCGTTCGGCTTTTTTGTGCAGCCCAGTAGCTAGTAGCTACGCCTGTCGTATTCTCCAAGTCCAATAAGGTGCACTATCCACCCATTAGATAAAGACCTAGAGGAAGACAGATGCTCACGAAAAGTACCTTCATGAACACCCAACGCAACCGAGCCTAACGAAACTGAACCGTGCTGGAGTATCTCTCCAAAGCCTAAACCGTTCGCCACTTGGTAGCAGAGGGTTCGTGCAGTGTACTAGGTAAGACGATGGGTAAGTGCTTTGCGTGGTCTACGAAGAGAAAGGGACGTACCATGTCTTCCTTGAACCGCAGCCATTTCCTTGCTTTAAACCACGTCAATCCCATTCCGATTCCATGCCATCATCGTACTAGTATATTTGCTAGTGTCCGTGTGTCCCGAGGAGGAGCGTAGACGGCGACTACGTGAGAGAACGAGCGCAGAGCTTGGCTTTGCGGTATCAAGGTTGTCGTGATGAAGAGACCTGAAGCGAGTAGGAAACATGTAAAGATACTGGATGAGGAAGACTGCGATGAGTAGGTGAATCAACATGAAGACGAGCGCAATCGACTCACTTCCCACATTCTTGCCCAGAATCAGGATTCAGCGCGGCTGCTGACGATAGCCACCAATGCCAGATCCTTCTATGTCGTAAAGACAGAAGCTCCCTGTAGTTTTCGGTTGACTATGTATGTCCGGCCAGAGCGTATGGGGAATCCAATTGGGTACATCGACGCAGGCAAGACGCAGGTGTAGGTTCTTTCTCATTGGTTTACGCAGGGAAATCACCAGCAACGACGTCCAATGTACAGATTCTAGCCATTATGCGGATGAGGGCTCAAAATGTCAAGTTTGCGTTGCGTAGTGAAGGGATTTCGACGAAATCATTTCGTGCTGCCGATGTGGGGGGAAAGAAAAAGCGAGCGAGCGCCAATTCGAGCGCCAGTCATCGTCTTGATCCGCAACTTCCAACTAGGTACGATTTTCGCGTGTTGTTCGCATGCGTTGTTCTGTATTCACGCCTAATCCATCTCAGAGTCCTGATACGCGAATAGATTGCTCGTATAGAGTCTAGGAGACCGGTTCAACTCTCCTTAATCGGATCAATTCATCGATGGTACGCATTTTTCATCGTCGTTTTCCATTCCCGATGAGCCGTTCCTATGCTAATTTTTTCAGTCCGTACATACTGACCACGCAGCGCAACAAGCCATCGACGATGAAATAAAAGAGCTCAAAGAGCGGCTACGCACGCTACTCACGCGACGGAACTCCTATGCCGCAATCTCACACCTCCCCAACGAAATCATGGCACAGATCTTCACCGCATGCCGTTCGCAGAGTCCAAAATATACATCTCGCATGGCTACGCGTACTCTTCTACGCATCTCCGCTGTATGTTCTCATTGGAGGAATATTACTCTCGGTGTAGGACAACTGTGGTCGGTGATATCCCTCAATGAAGCACCCTATTTGACCCTCGAGCTCCTCCGTCGGTCGAAGAGTGCATCACTGACCGTGACCTTCCCTCCAGGGGCTTATAATAGCAGTGACTCGCGTGCTAACATCCTATCAACCATCCTCGCAGAAGAAACACATCGATTCGAGGACGTCGCTTTTCACACCGACCCGACGAATATATCTCCTCTCATCTCACGATTGCTCCCCATGAACGGTGATCCACGCGCTCCGCTCCTCCGTTCGCTCGTACTCGAATCTGATCTTCCTCTTGGAGCCCAAGAACCTCCACACATGTTAGCACGGTTCTGGACGGACCTACGGTCGCTACAAACACTACGACTTTGTCATACTCTTCCTATGGATATCGTGATACCCAGTATGCCCGTCTTGACCCGGCTTACCATACATACTGCACGTATCAGCCATCTACATCAACTATCCGCTTCATGGGTTCTCAAAATTTTACGCGAAACGCCGCTAATCGAGTCTGTTGACATCCGCACCATTTCATCCGACGACACCTCCACCTCCACCTCCATCCGTACATCGGCTCCAGCAGTGGATCGAATAGATCTCCCCCAACTGACATCCATCGGGTTGGCCTTCGCGTCCATCCAGGATTCCGAAATACTAAAATACATCACGTTTCCAAGCTCGACGTGTGTCTCTCTCACATACGACAACGACAGTGATGATCCTGGATTACAAGTGGGCATTTCGACCGTGACTCCGAATCGACCAATTCAGACTCTGAAACACATCATATCAAGACTATCACATCTAGTCTTTCCCAACACCGACACCGATACCGATAGTGATAGTGATACAGATGCTGATACAGACCCGGAGTTCATCGATGTCTACATGTCAATACACAAGCTCGAACGTATCGATGATTCCGAGTTCGAAATGGAAATCTCCGCAAGCTCAATTACACGCTCCCGACTCTACTTCGTCATGCAACGTTTCCCTTCTTTAACGCGGCAGCATGCGAACCTCGTTGGAGCGCTCCAGTTGGACAGGATACGCGATCTCACGCTGTATGGACTGGGGAAGGAGGATGTCGTGAGGTGGGGTGGGATTCTTCCGAGTCTTGTGAATCTAAAGAGTATGATGCTGGATAGGGTGGGTGTTTTATGTGGTCTGGCACCTTCTACCACTACTTCATCGTCCTCGTCCTCGTCTACATCAAACTCAAACTCAAACATCAAACTCACATCCAGCTATCTCCCCACTCCAGACCTAACAACACTCGTCATCCACCAAGACCCCACAGCGACCCCAGACGACTGGACAGCGTTCATCCAAACATGCCGTCTTCGATCCCTCCACGGAGCGCCGAAGCTGGATATCAGGATACATGTACGTGATAATTTGGATGAGGATGACTGGGAACGTGCGCGTTCTGGGGGTGTCGATGTGGATGTGGAGGGTTTATCCCAGTATGCAAAGGTTGAACTCGAGTGGGAAGAGGACGAGGAGTGATACATGATGAATAATGTGAGTAGCTGGGCAAGATTACTTAGCTTTCCGGCTGAGAGGTTCGCGTGATGAGATGTCTGAGAGTCGGAAGGATGAGAGGAAGGCAAGGAATGGGCGGAAGATATCCAGAAACATGAATCGTATATCATTATATGTAGTACATGGTCATTGGAAAGTGCTACTCTAGCTCCACTGCACTCATAAGTACTTAAGCTATCCCTTCCTTCCACCATTCCTCCCATTTTAGATAGCCAAACCGGCTGACGGCGAGGAAATGGGCCTAACTGGCATAACTGGCAACGAGTATGAGGAAACAGGGGCAAAACAGGAGAGCACAAGCCATGTTTTCGGCTCACGTAAGCCAGAACGTGGCTAAAACGTGGCAATTTTAAACCCAGATCTGCCAGGTCTGCCTACGATTTGGGTACGATTCCACAATTTTCTACGCGTTATTTTGTGTTCAAGGCTCTTTGCATCTCGCGTATAGCACAAACTGTTGGAATTGGTGATTCCTGATTGGTCAAGCGCGCGTCTATAGCCACATGGTGCGATTATCTTATCCATATCAGGTAGTTAGCATATGACATAACGAAGACCTCGCTCGTTTGCGAGGGTCCCTTCCATACCCGAATCCTTGACAAGAAACTCGGATTCTAACACAAACTACTCACCAAAACTCCCAATATGGTGCGCTGACTTTCATCCCGTTTTCATTTTCATTCTCCGTGCTGAAGTTTGAAAAAAAAACTGTTCAGCGCGTATCCACCGACCACGCAGCTCAAGCTGCCATCGACAAGCGTATACAAACCCTGCTCAGGCAACGAAACACCTACGCTGCCATCTCGAAGCTCCCCAATGAAATTATGGCGCACATCTTCAACACCTGCCGTGCGCAGAGTCTTACGACTCATACAGCTACGCGTGTCCTGCTGAGCATTTTAGCCGTTTGCTCTCACTGGAGACACATCGCTCTTGGCTCGACTCAACTGTGGGCAAGGATATCCCTCAACCAAACACCATCATGGGCTACCGCCATGGTACGGATGTCGAAGAACGCACCGCTTACCGTGGAGTGTTCACAATGGACTTACTATGATAACCCACGTGTCTTCCCGATATTGAACGTCCTCGCAGCTGAGACGCATAGGCTCGAAAACCTAACTCTCCCCGCTGGCAGGCCAGACATATCGTCCCTGGTCTCGCGCTTCCTCCCCGCGAATGGCGACCCACGCGCTCCGCTTCTCCGCTCGCTCGTAGTTGAGGCACATCCCCCAGGGAACCATGTCCTCGAACCTCCACTGCTCAAGTTCTGGACAGACCTACGCTCTCTACGAACCCTACGCCTTCGCGATTTCCTCCCCGTGGACGTGGCAATTCCAAGGCAATTCCACATATGCCCGCCGACGTAGCAGGATGAAGAGTTGCAGGGATATCATAATATGATGATGGTGGTAGGTTAAAGCTGGTGTATGTCCGTTTGGTTTGACAGTCAGAAGTCTACGTTGTCAATTGAGGTTGAGGGGGTGGCAGTCTTGCCTTTACTATTTACTATTTACTATTTGGAAGGTAGTAATTAATAGCGGCGCGAAAACAATGTGGGAGTCTAGATCTGTGGACTCTGGAGCAAGTCGCAACGGGCGAAGTGTCAGGACTCAGAACGCGGTATATGCAAAAGTGAAAGTGTAAGGAAAAAACCCATGAGATCCCAAGGAAGAACCACGAGATTCGAGAATAGCAACAGCAAAACGTCACAGGGCTAGTAGGAATATGTAGAGCAAGAAAGCAGCGAGCACAAGCGCTTGAGACACATCGCAAAAAGCAGTCCACTGACTCTGAGATCTGAGGCTTGAAGTTCGAACATCGAGTGTAGCCTCGAACTGGGGACCTGGGGTTAGAGTATGTGAGGACAGCTGAAAATTCGAATGTTTGGACAGCTGAAAATTCGAACGTTTGGACGACTGAAGATGAGAATGAGAATTGAAGAAGAGAATTGAGACGTGCTATTAGGAGACTATTGTATACGTATATGTGGGATGCTGGGTGCTGCGAGTATGAAGTATGAAAGTATGAAAGGATGAGAGTGCGAAGTGCGAAGCGAAGAGTGGAGTGGAGGGAGGTAATTGTACAATGTACAGTGGACAGAAGAGCAGAAGGAGGAAGAACGGAAGAAGGATGCTTGCGACGAACGTGCGAAATGCAAAATGTGCGTTGACGAAAGGAAGAGTACGAAGGATGTTGGTGCCAGGTGAAGGTGCAGATGCGTAGGTACAAGACAAAAGAAAAGAAAAGGGTAGGTAAAGCGGGTCGGGCTATGCATCATGCGAAAAGGGTTCTGGTGAAGGATGTAGGAGGGAGGTGAAGAGGGTACGAAGGAAAATGGGTAAGGTGATGAGGAGACGAAGACGAAGACAGGGAAGTCGAGGGGAAGGGGAAGGAGGAGGGGGTAGAGGTAGAGGTAGAGGTAGAGTGTCCAGGAACATACGTAGTACGCCTGGGATCCGTAGGCGTACGTATACTTGGGTAAACCCTCTTCTTCCCCTCCTCCACCTCGCACCTCGGCTCGCGTCTTCTTCGACCACGTCCCCATCATCCCATTCCCATTCCCCGTCCCCAGCCGACTTCTGAGACCAAGGAAGGTTGAGGGACGACCTCGACAGGATCGTCAAGGAGCAGTCGAGCTTCGGGAAAGGAAAGGCGATTAAGGATTACACGAAATGTGATTGTGATAGGTAAACTTGATGCGTGATGCGCGGTGGATTTTGCGACAAGAGCGATAAATATTCTAAGAAAAGGAAGGGAAAGGAAGGAAGACGGTATGTCAGTCCACCAACCGGGATGGAAGAGAGAAGCGGGAAAGGGACGTACGAAGACAAAGAAACAAGCTGTCGATGCTATGCAGATACACGAGTTGATGGTACAAGGGTCTTGAGAGCGCGAGAGCGATAGATAGAATAGATAGCTTTGACGAAAAAAACGAGGACAAGTTTTTGAGGGGACATAGGAAGGAGTCTCCCCCAACCCGGAAGGTACGAGGAGGAAGAGGTGGTGGTGGTCTTTCAAGATGTAGATTTTACTTGAAAGGGCAATTGGGGGCATGCGCGCCTCGCCATCCACAGTGACAGCACTGGGGAGCGCTGTGGTTAACTGGCATGCACGATGCGTGGAACGTCGCCGACAATGATGACGAGGCGGGAGCGAAGGTGGTGGTGGTCGCGGTGGTCATCGATGAGGAGGACATGGGGAGGAGGGTAGCGAGGGCGTCGGGGTTGTGTGTGACGGCGCCGGCGAAGTGGGTGCAGGACGCGGAGGACGATGAGGACGATGCGTGCATTGTTGTGTTTGTCGGTGGTGGTGGTGAGCTCGAAGTCGAAGCTGTAGCTGTAGTTGTTACTGTAGCTGCTGTAGGAGTTGTTGATGAGGAGAGCTGGATTGATGATGAGTAGGGAAGGGACGGAAAGGACAGACCTTTATATACCGCGCCTCGCTCAGAACTAGTAACATCGCCTCAACAATCGCCATCTCTCAAAGATCCAAAGTCCAAAGGAAAGGGAGATCCGATCTGCGAGTTGAAGGAGAAAACGAGATTGGCTGACGTTGACGTTCATGGTTAGGAACAACGAAAATAAAGAAAGGGAAATGAAAAAAGAAAGGAATTTATTGTCGATTTCTTTTTTAGTATTTTTTACGTTGCGAAGTGACTCGAAATGGAAACCGAGCCAGTTCCTTTCGGACGAAATCTTGCCATCACTTGGCTTTTTGCACGTTTTTGTGGGGAAGCCCGAAACGGAAACGAACCAACAACAAGGCACGATGCAGGTATCATGGTCACGCACGCGCAGACGTCCGGAAGGCAAGGCAAGAGCCAAGGGTCGTCCAGGTCACTTGAGCTCATAGTGATACTGACAAGTCTACTGATTACTGTTACACCGTCCACCGACAAGTCCATTCACTCCAATCGTAATAACGACACACCATCCCACCACTGCACATAACCCATGACTTCGACATCATCACCCTCATGACTAGGACTTCTCATCGTGCTGCTTATTCTCCTTCCCCTCCCTCCTCGGCGCATCCCTATACCACCCCGGAACCCCATGCACAACAGGAACACTCCTCTTCCGAATCTCCCGTACCTCCCTCTCCTCCTCCTCCCGCCTCTCACGTTCCCTCTCCTCCTCCTCTCGCTGTCGTTCAGCTTCCTTCGCCTTTAAGTGCGCGTCGAAGACCGAGCGTGAGGAGGCGCGTTGGGTGGTGTGGAATTTGAAGGGGAGGGGGATGGTTGGGTGGGGTTTTGCGGAGGTAGAGGTTGAGGTTGATTTGGAGTTGGAGGTGGATAAGCCAGAGGAAGAGCGTGTGTGGGTATGGGTGTTGTGGTTCGAGCTGGACGACATGGACGACGTAGATCTACCACCCGCTGCACTGGTACTGGTACTCGCACCCATCGGCCGAGTAGGATGCCGGTTCGACGCGTCCAACATCAACACGCTCCCGGTCTTCTAAAACACCCATGCAAGGAACAGTGAATATACATTAGCCTCCTTCCTGGAAAAACGAAATTTGAATTGACAGCTCACCAATCCATGTTCTCTTTCTTCTCCCTCAATAACTTCGTGACCTCGAACACTCCCACCCATACATCCAATACGATGATCGTCATCACCTTCACCACCTTCTTCGTGTTCTTCTTCTTCTTCCTCTTGGTATTTGGGTTCTCGTGCAGGCTCGTGTTGATGATGATACACACGCGCATCATAACCAACTCCCCCGGTAAACATATTATCCTTTCCCTCCCCCTTCCCATTCACCTCTATGTCTTCTTCCTCAGGTGATTCTTCCGATATCCGAGTACGAACAGACCCTCGAGATATCTCCGTTGCCGAACCCTCAGCCGTTCGTGTTCTCGTGCTCGTGCTCATGCTCGTGTGCATGTTGATGGTCGTGTGAGGTTGAGCCTGAGCCCGAGATTCAGGACGCATCGAGTTGGTCGTTGTATTGGTGGTTGTACTCGTGTCGTCGTTCCAAGGCGGTGGTACCACTCTCGCCACTCTCGCTCTTGTCGAGGTTGATGATGTTGACATTGACGTCAACAGTCTCTTCTCCTTAGCTTTCTCCTTAGCTCGCCCAACCCAGGATAACCTCGCTTTCTCCCCTCCTCTACCACCTACACCGCCCATGCTTGAAGTAGAGCTGGCACCGAGGGTAGCGGCTTTCCCAGATGCAGACGTAGAGAAACTCGAGCGGGAACGTCGTCTCTGGGACTTGGAATCGCCAAGTGTTGGTTTTGGTTTCGTAGGGTGGGTAGGGTAGGTAGGGTGGGTTTTGGTGTGGGTGGTACGCATCGTTGTCGTTGAGGTTGACGCGGAAGGATGTGTTGATGAGGAACCAGATGCTCTGGAAGAAGATGCACCGGTAGAGCTGGATGGTCCGGTTGAAGAGGAGGGTTTGGAAGACGTAGACGCTCCAGCGTTGGTCTGGGTGTTGGTGGTGGTCTTGGTGGTGGAACCTGAAGCAAGACGCACACGAGCAGGTCGCGTCGTAGCAGATCCACCCGAAACGGTACGAGCTACTGGAGCTTTCGCCTTCCCCTTCGCTTCCGGATGTAGATGTAGATGTGGTTTCGTATGTGTCCTTAGATTCATCGTGGACGTGGAGGAACCTGAAGACGCAGACCGGGGTACTGGAGCCTTCCCCTTCGAGGGAACCTCCACTTTGATCTTCTTCGTTGCTCTCTCCGTCCCTTCGCCACCAAAAGCAACAACACCGCCAACAACAACACCTAGACCACCTCCACCTCCACCAACACCTAAACCGCTGCCAGAAGCAGCACCACCAGAAGAAAGACCGTTTGATCCCTCCCCATCACAAGATGGCCGTTTCCTCGATCCCGCCGTACGCGTAAACTCTCCCATAGCCAGCTGTGTCAGCTGAGTCGGAGGAGAAGGAACATGCATATGATCGACAGTTGAAGACGATTCCTCAAGCGTGGAGAAAGCGAAATGAGGAGGAGGGGAAAGACCATGAGTGAAAAGAGGTTGAGATTGAGTATGTTGTGGTTGGGTGAGTTTACGCGGGGAGAGGGAAGATAGGCGGAGAGGGCCTCTTGGGTCGTCTTCTTCTTCTTCTTGCTCATCTTCCTCCTCTTCCCCTTCAACTTCATCCTCCTCCATACCTTCATCCGGATCGTGAATGTGGGGTGTTGGAGTTGGAGTAGGTGCGTCTTCCTCTTCCTCCTCCTCGTCCTCTTCGTACTTTTGTTCGGAAGCTTCATCCACCACGTCCATATCCCCACCTCCGCCAACAGTGTCTTCTTCAACATCCATACAAACATCGTCCTCCCCTCCTTCTTCCTCCTGCTCGTCTGCATCAACATCAATAGACTGAACGCGTACACTGGCCGCTGTAGCAGCAGGGGGCGCTCGTGCTGCTAACGAGTGAATGGATGGCTGAGCGGCGGGTTTGACTGCAGTGGATGGACGTGTTGATGTTGATGTCGATGAAGAGGAGGAGGGAGGTTTTGCTTTAACATTCGCCTGATTGTTCCTGGTCGCAGCCTTGGTGATCATCTTGGTCGTAGCCGTGGAGGAGGTCACCTTCGAAGTGGAAGTAGAGCTCGAAGGTAAACCCATAGTAGGCGGTCGTTTCTCTTTGAGTGTCCTGTAAAATACATAGAATGAATTATTAGCATGGTATCCACAAGTCCGGGTAAAACAGAGAATAGGAATAAGAGGACGTACTTCGAGGCATCGCGCGTATGAATCGTCCCCGAAGACGAGGACGATGATGTAGAGACAGAGACAGAGGCCGAGGTAGACGGATTACTACTCTGCCTCTGCATCTGCGAACTTTTCGCCTGACTAGTTATGGTGGTCGTAGTCGTGGTAGGTAACACCCTAGAAGACGATGGTTTCGGTTTCTGGGCTACGGAGCGTGGACGTGGCTGCTCCTTCTCCTCCTTCTGCAACTGATGAGGAGGAGGAGGAGGGATCGAAGGGCCAGGAGGGGCGGGTTTCTTCTTCGGCTGAGATGGTTCCTTTCTATCTTGGTTTCCCCCTCCTACAGCTCGTGGTGCACCCGCTGCTTTCGAGGAACCAACACCAGCAACACCAGCAGAACCAACTCCACCACTAGCACCAGTCCCAACAGCAGCAGTGGAACCAGTAGCGCCATACATCAACAACCTCGCAGCCAACCCACCCGCCTGAGGCGAAACGAAGCTGATGTCCACATCTTCCATATGCGTGAGCTGCTCATGCTCACGATCATGCTCATTAGCTATACGGTAAACGGTATGAGAGGTGGCGTGACGAGTTGGTTTCGGCGTAGATGACGGAGATAGTTCATCGCGCCCGTTCGAGGCAGGAGCAAGAGCCGGAGGTGCATGAGGTGCATGAGAAGGAAAATCGTCGTCGTCGTGTAGAGCAGCAGCGAAGATGTTCTTGATAGCAGCAGCTGTCGTCGTCGCGGACGTCGACGCAGGTGCATTCAAGCCGCCCTCCTCAGCGGAACGCGTCCTCCATCTCTTCGAAGGCCCCTCCCCATCCTCCTTCAACTTGGAAGGCTTGGGTTGCTCGACATCGCCGGTTCGACCTCCGTCACGAGGTGGCTTCTGGAAAATCTTCGTTCTTCTTCCAGAGGAAGCACCAGCACCAATACCACCAGCATGGGGAGGTTCTTCATCGTCGTGTTCATCCGCCGGATCCGCACGTTTAAGCGTAACGCCACCAACAGCAGCAGCAGGAGGAGCAGTAGGAGGGCCGCGTCTTCCGGGAAATCGTGCCAGAAAGCCTGTCTTCATCTTTTCCTTCTCTTCCTTCTCCATCTTCATCTCCATCCCCATCCCGTGTGTCTTCATTTCCTCCGTCGTCTTCATCTCCATCCTCCCTTCAGTCTTCACATTCGTCTTCGTCTTCGGGAGTGAATCCACCACTTCCACCTCCTTCTTGTGTTCCCGTTCCTTAGAATTCCGTTCCTTGGAAATCGGGAGCTTCTCATGGAAAAGCGGCGTCGAAGCCAGTACTGCGGTCAAGTCCAGAGACACATCTTCGTCTTCCTCGTGGTCGTCGTGGTCGTCAAGTATGGCGTCATGTCCGCGTAATGCAGACGAAGAAGATCCTCGAACGGGTACGTGACGCGTTTGTGATGGTGGTCGTGGTCGTGAAGAAGAAGAGGAAGAAGGATCAGAGGAAGACTCAGATGAAGGGTAAGTCTGATAGTCCTCGACGCGTCGGATATGATTAAGATTCGTATGACTTTCGCCCCGATCATCATGAGGCTGATCCGGAGGCTGGCGCAGATGCGATGGTATAGCAGCATCCTTCCGGACCTGCGTAAACGAAGGCGGCAAAAATCGTGTCGTCTTCCTCCTCGATTTCATAGGCGAAGCCATCCTACTGTCCACTCCATCCATGGTAGTATCATTTAGAAGTCCAAAAGTCACATCACCAGCCTCCGCCAGAAAATCATCGCCTTCTTCCAGCAAAAATGTCCGTGAATCCGATCCAGAGGATGAAGAGGGGAGTTGGATGGAGAATGAGTCGTCTGAGACGTCTGGGAGGTGTCGTAAGCTTATTTCGTCCATCCTCTGCGTTGATTATGGTGGTATGCTGGAAGGGGGAGGAGGAGGACGTGGTGGTCGATGACCAAGTTGAAGTTGGTGAAATCTCAGCCACAGACGCGTCGATCAACTTGCACGTGATGTGCTTAGTCACGCGAGCAGATCGCGTCTTGTGCCAAGACTCTTCTTGCCTATTCCTCGTTGCCCTTTGGTTGCCCTATCCTCTGCTGCAACACGATCGATGCATGCTCCCTTCGTAGCGAACCTCCGGTGCGGCTCGAACAACTCAGGCTGACCGGCGGCACCCCTACACAATCTAACTTTTCTTGACTTTTTCTTGCACGTTTTTCGAACTGAAGCCGCCGCCACCCACAGCCTCAGGGGGACTTTTAGGACGAGTCCAGTCCAGGCAACGTCCCAGGACCTAGTATGAACGTACTAGGACGTATGTGGCTCGAATTCATTGTACTTTTTCTACGCTGCCTTTTCGCTTTTTCGCTAATAGAACCGTTTATAATGACCGAGAGATAGATGGATAGATAGGAACCGTCGACGTCAACGCCGCGTCAGCTTTCACAGTTTCTGCAGAGGTACCAGGAGTATCGTCCCAATCTCTGAATCGCGGTTTTTTTACGTCCCGATGGTTTTCGGACTCTCTCGACCATGTTTGCGTCCGAAAACTCCACTGTTCAGTTCCTTGGTGCCTTAGCTTGATCTTTTTTCGTCCGTGCGTTTGTAGGTTTGTAGGTAAGCCCCGCCATCTTCCCCTTTTACTCTAAACAGCCTTAGGAGGTTAACTTACGCCCGCTTTGCCTCCAAAAAGTTAGAATCCGTCTCTGAAAAAAGACGCGTACATCATTTTGATGGGTCATGCCGTGGAATATATCAACGCAAAAATTGTTGTGAATTCAGACTCAACCGATGAAGCTAGACTAAAAACGCATCGCACCCCAAGTATACACCACCGTGGTGATGATGATGATCAAGTCCATGTGTGAGTTGATCGTCTCTACAGTCTATTCTCGTCGTCTAACAATCTAAATGTATACCTCGCTCTCTCACGAAATTTTCTAGCAGCTGTTGATGCGCTCAAACGCACAAGTCCAACGCCTGCCATTGTGTACAATTTAGCATCGAAGCTAAACCCAGAAAAGCACGACCTACCCGAAGATCTGACTTCCCAGTCTCTATGAATAAGTACTCTATAACAGTATTCGCGGATAGCATCATGGAAGTAAGCGTAAGCGTTATCCACAACATGGAGCGCCGCTTTCCTGTTAGTGGCGTTGACTCGGAGTCGTTGGACAACCGTTCCCACTACTTCGTGAAACTGCCGAATAGTTTGAGGAACTCGGTACAACAAGGTCGATTACTTACCCAGTCAGTGCGTCCTCCGTCCAGTTTACGTTTTACTCTGGGTCGCACTCATTTTTCCCCCTTCATCATCGGTTTTTCGGTTAGCCTTTTTCCTACGACGGTCAAGGGCCGCCTCCAAATTCCACGCTCCCCAGAAACTTCGTTGATCATAGCGACATAGCGTCATAGCGTCATGCATGATACTGACATCTCGTCAGGTTCAGGATTATAGTCTATTTCGACGATGTTTTTCGTACACGGTCATAAAGCCACACGGTCCATCGAGCCGAAGGTTCTTCAGGCTTGTTGTATCCATGGGTGAGTAAATTCGACTATGGTTTTCAGTAAGATAACCGTTGACCCTCAGGCATTGGATGGGGCGAGTACTTGCGTTAGAGGCGAGTCTGTGTCGCACGACCTCTGTATGTTAGTACTCTGGCTACCTCGCACCTTTGACTCGTGTTATCCTGACCGCTCCCAGGAAATACAACGCGACTTGCACTTCGTTCGAACCACAGAGGTTGCATGCGCCGTCCGCCACATTTCTATTCGGCTGATCCCATCCGGACAGTCGACTTGGTGATAACGATAATTTGTTGCCAACCTCCACCAACATTATCGTTACCATGAACCCAGACCTGACATTCACCTGCCTTCCCTCCAATTCGCTTCAGGGTTGGTGGAGTTAAGGCGGGCGGTAAGTAATTATAGCGGTTTGCAAAATAG
>BEWF01000039.1:0-57035 GCA_002583695.1 Pleurotus salmoneostramineus
AAGAGGTGAGGGATATTTCGGCACTAGGTGCGCAATCATGCTTGTACAGGACTTGGGGGCCACCACTAACGCGCCTGCCTCCAGCTCTAACGACGCTCACGGCGGAGCTCCGTCCAGAAGGAAAAATCGCGGCCTCGGCGTGTGCCAAGCTGACCCCAAAGCTATTGCAGCAGCTCCAGAATGTACGTCGCCATAATGTGCTGCGTGTGGCTTTGTGTTTACGTTCCTGGGGGTGACTTAAGTCTAGCACGCCTCCTGAAGCGCTGGTCGAGNNAATTTATCCAGCACCGACTTCAAGCCATCCCCGTTAAGTGTCCTGGCACCTTTGCTTTCACATACGCGTCCAGTCGTTCGAAAACGCGCGATCGTCACGCTATCTCAGTTTATCCCCATATCGCAAGCCGTTCTATTCCAAGATCTACTCAAGACACACATATTCCCGTATCTTGCCCCCACCGCGAACATCGAAAGACAGAGAACTACTGTCCAACTTGTTGCTGCCATCGCGCGGTATTCGCCTCTGCAAATATCTCTGGTTTTGGGAGAGGTGCTACCTGGTGTCCTGAACGCTCTGGGCAAGGAGGATGATGAGCTCAAGGAGAGCTGCCTGCAGGTGGATACTTTGACCGCCACATGTGGACTTGACTGACCTAGAGCGTGTCAGGCTTTGGAAGTCTTTGTCCTGAGATGTCCCGCCGAGATCGTGTCATACCTGCCTTCCATTACTCAAGCTGGAAATCAGTATATCAAGTTTGATCCCGTATGTCAGGGCCTCTTTCTTCGCCAAGTATGGATGTTAATGGATGACTCAGAATTACGCTGGGGATGATGATGACGAAGATGAAGAAATGGCCGATGATGAGGACATGGATGACGATGATGCTGATGGTGACGAGTGCGTAGAATGCACCCTTGAGATGCATGATCATTTGCTAATCCTTGACTAGCTACTCGGATGATGAAGATACATCCTACAAGATTCGTAGGTCTGCCACCAAGCTCTTGGCTGCAATCATCGGTACCCGCCCGGAACTCCTTTCGACCATGTACAAAGACGTGTCGCCCGTACTGATATCGCGCTTCGGGGACCGTGAAGAAAGTGTTCGCCTCGAAGTGTGGTCGACCTATGTAACGCTGCTCAACCAAACCTCTGTATACGGCGGGCTATCATCTAAGGAAGTCGATTCCAGCCCAAGAGGGAAACGCAAGCGCGATGCCGATGAAGTCATGGATGCTGAAGATGGACCTTACTCACTCCTCAAGTCACAAGTACCCAGTCTCGCCAAAGCACTGCTGAACCAAATCAAATCCCCACGTACTTCTCCTGCCACATTACAAGCAGGCTTCAAAGTTTTGTCATCCTTGCTCACCGTCCTCCCTGGCTGCCTTGCGTCACAGGTCGCTCAAATTGTCGCCACATCACATTCCGTACTCTCTCAATCACCCACTACCTCCTCTGCGACGCTGCATTTGACCTGTTTGACATTCCTCGCATCATTCTTCGCCTCCCATTCGCCCACTGCGTTTGCCTCGGCCCTTCCCAATTTGGTTCCAGACCTTTTGAAGGCGCTTCGTGAGCGCCATCCTCGTATTGCTTCCGAAGCATTCAGGGTCTTCTCCGCTCTTTTGACGACGGTCAAGCCTTCGAAGGGTACTGACTGGATCAATCCCGTCTACAACGAAGCTGTCGTCCGGCTCAGTGACCACGACACGGACACTGAAGTTCGAACATGTGCGGAAGATTGCATTGCGGATCTTTGGGTCCATGCGACGGATTCGATGAAGGAGAAGAACAGGAAGGAGTGGGAAGCGATTTGTAGGACTAGTGGCAAGACTGATGGTGCCGTTCGTGTAGTCACGAAGGTTGCGAAAGAGGTTACTGTCGATGATGGATGGGTTAATGGATGTTTGGATTGGTGTACCACGCTGCTCAAGAAGTCAGGCAGGTTGGAGAAAGTGGGGCTCTTCACCGCTTTGGATATTCTGTTGAGGAGGTGCGTGTCCTGTTGCTTAATGGCCATCATGTATAGCTGACACCCATGCTTTCACAGTTTCTCTGCGGGTATTCCAGCCGACCTCGTTCCCAACGTTCTTCCCCAAGTCAAGCCATATGTCACCACAGTCGATATCCCGCTACTTTCTCAGTCACTGAACATCATCGCTCTCCTCCTCGAGCTCACGCCATCAACGGCTTTCCCTGATGTCGAGCGGAATATCCTTCCTGAGATCTACAAAATCGCCTATTCACCACTGCTGTCTGGGAGCGCCCTGGAGGCGCTGTTAAACTTCTTCGAAATGTTGGTCCAAGCTGACAACCAGATCGCGACCCATGTGGTTCCGGGGCTTGTCCTTGCCGTCGAGAAGGTTCCGAAAGCTGAAGCCAATTTGGCAAACGTTTCGAAGTGTGTTGCCCAGGTTGTGAAGAGCTCGCAAGGCGTTGCTGCGGGGACTATTGCGGAATATTCGAAGAATGTCAAAGTGATTACAAATAGTATCCCTCCCTTGCTGATCCAGCTGGCTAATCCTTTGTGTAGAAATCTTCGAAGGCGAAGCCCTCCCTTGTGGTGCTCAGCTTGCTCATTCTTGGCGAACTTGGTCGTTTCATGTATGTGTGTTCCACGAGCTCTCACCTCCATCGCAACTAACTAGGACATTTCAGCGACATGTCACCGCAGTCCGAAATCTTCAACGGCGCTATTGACCTCTTCTCCTCCGAGCATGAAGATGTTCGCGCCGCTGCAGCTTTCGCCGCTGGTATGGATTATCCCTTTATTCTCCTCTTCGAAAGGGTGTTTATTGATCATTTTGCCCACTAGGAAATATCACCATTGGTAACCTCCATCAATTCCTTCCTGCTATCGTGAAGCTTGTAGAGAGTGATCCCAGGAAGCGCTTGCTTTCCCTTCATGCCCTCAAAGAGGTTCGTCCCCTGAATCAACATGTTATTCCTGGCTCAGCTCTTACCTGCCCCCCAGGTCGTCACACATTGCTCCCACGGACAGCTCGAGAATGTCGCTGACATGCTTTGGGTACCTCTATTTGAGAACTCGGAGAACTCAGAAGAAACCACGCGCAATGTTGCTGCTGCTTGCCTCGGCAAGTTGGCTATCACTCACCCTGCCAGATATGTTCCACAGCTCCATGTAAGTGGTCGTTGGACTGCGTTTTCGACGGACGTTTGACGGAAGTTCACTAGACCCGCATCCGTGACGAAAATGCTGCCACGAGGGCTACTGTCGTCGCTGCTATCCGCTATACTTTTGCTGATACTGCGCAATCGTACGATGACGTATTGGCGCCATTCTTGGTCGAATTCCTATCTCTGATCAACGATGAGGACCTCGTGAGTTTTTTTCTGTAGATTCCTTTGACTATCTTTAAAAGCCACCTAGACTGTCCGAAGATTGGCCTTGTCCGCCATGAACAACGCTGCCAGGTCAAAGCCCCAGCTGCTGCGCGAACACCTGCCGTCGCTGCTCCCCAGCTTGTACAAGGAGACCGCCATCAACCCCGCCCTCATCCACACTGTGCAAATGGGACCTTGGACACACAAAGTGGACGATGGCCTCGAAACGAGGAAGACTGCCTACGAAACAATGTATACATTGGTAGGTGGCTTTCCTCCTTTGTGAAGCTATCCGTGTTCAACCTCCCTGTTTTCTTCCCCTTTCCATATAGTTGGACACAAGCTTGACGAAACTCGACCTACACGCCTTCCTCTCGCATGTCGTACCTGCGTTGCTTGATGATTCGGACGAGATCAAGGTCTTGGCCCACATGATGCTGTTCCGATTAGCTCAGGTCGCCCCTGCTGCCGTGTCACAGAAGCTTGATGATGTTACGCCGCCGCTTGAGAAGACGATGAAGGGCGTGAATGTCACGAAGGATACTGTCAAACAGGACATCGAGCGAGCTGCGGAGCTGCAGCGAAGTGCCTTGCGTGCTGTGATTGCACTTGCTCGCGTCGGGACTGGGGTGTCGCAGAAGTTCGACGTGTTCGTGGAGGATCTGAGAAAAGGTGGACAGTGGAACAATGATTTCAAGGACCTTAGCACGTAAATTTCGTAATGTTCGAAGGGGTTGTGCAACTCGGCTTCTGCACCGCCCAGGAGCTGCAATTAGTGGGAAGTGTCATTTCTTCTGTACGTTTACCTTTTCTTTCATTCAATATAGCAATACTCTCTCTCCGCGTACGGACCACTACCGCTAGGCTTCCCGCCCACATCAGCTTCTGGATCGTTCGTTACTCGGTCCATGTTCATGCCTTTTCGAGGCTTGAGTTGGGCATGTGCATGAGCCCTCTTAAACCATTGAATCCTGTAGCGTCTTTCCTCCCCATCTCTTCCCCGCCACCCTCCAGACAACGGCTTGGCCGGTAAGCCACCCGTTGTATTCTAAAGCCCCAGGAGAAATAATATTTTTATTCATCAGAACACAGCATGGAGGCTATCCAACAAACGCGCCCTCTCAAAGTACTTGTCACTGGTGGTGCTGGCTTCATCGGCTCCGCCCTCGTCCGTCAGCTCATCAAAGGGAGTCCTCACACTGTACTTAACCTCGACAAGTTGACCTACGCCGGTACCTTGACCTCTGTAGAACCTGTCTCAAATTCACCTCGCTACCAATTCGTTCAAGGCGATATTTGCAATTCCGACCTCGTAGCTGACCTCTTTGCTACGTTTGACCCCGACGTCGTTTGCAACCTTGCTGCCGAAAGTCACGTAGATCGTTCCATCGACGGTCCAGCAGCGTTCATCGAGACCAACACTGTTGGTACATACACCTTACTCCAAGCTGCTCTGAAGTCTTCTGCTCCCTCGGCGACGAAGGACTACACACCGAAACTTCGGCATACAATCCCCGCTCGCCGTATCCAGCCTCCCCAGCTGGCGCAGATCATCTTATCAGAGCATGGCACCATAATAACAGTCTCCCGATCCTCATCTCCAGCTCTTTGGACAACTATGAAGCTTATCAGTTCCCCGAGAAGTTGATCCCGCTTGTGATATCCAAGGCCCTCGATGGCGGCGATCCCAGTCTATGGGAAGGGGGTCAAAGTTCGGGGAACCATACAACATCGGGGCAAATGCAGAGCGTCGCAATGTTGAGGTGGTCCTCGATTTATGTCCGTTGTTGGATGAAATCCGAACACGCAGTGATGGTCTGTCATATGCCGAACAGATCACCTATGTCGCGATACGACCAAGTTGCAAAGAGAGTTGGATTGGCAGCCGAAGGAAACCTTCGATAGCGCCGCACAGTAACCTGTTACCTTGACAATGAAGACTGGTGGCGCGAGCTCGGACGACGCACTATAGATGAGAGCGCCTCAGGCTGGTTCAACTGCACACCATTGACCTTTGGGTCGGCTATGTCCCGAAAGTACATGGATGTAGATGGAATGATGTAGTGTCACCAGCTTGCAATTACTCAAGCTGAAGTTCCGCGTATTGAATTTTTCTAACGGCAAACCGCGCTCTAGGATACCTTAGTGGCGTGCTCCTAGATAGCACCTACTCTATTGCATGCTTTCAGGCCTTCAGCTTCAGGCTCAGGCTTTTCGGGTTCAATCAACTTTGCACCCTCCATTGGTCATATTCACGATTGCTTGAATGACGTATCGGATCTCTTCACAGCCCTCCTTGGATCTATCTTGCAACTAACTTGTTTACTTGGGGAGGCGCCACCCGATCTTTCTCTGCGGTAGGGTTTCCTAGTAATCCTCTGTCTCACATCCATTTTTCCTGTCAATATTTTAATATCTCCTACCTTAGCTTCTGGTTGTCCTTTCAGATTCCCTTGGTATCAATCTTCCAGATGTCCACAGCCAATCACCTTTGAATCACCTCCTTCGTTGCTCGCCGTAGGAGGTCGCACGAGCTTTCTACTTCTGGTATATCATCCTTATTAGAAGCTTTCTGGCATCTTCAGTGGCAATAGGGTTGATTGAAGATCACGGAAGCCCTCGTTCATCCATGCTCCGTCAAATGCTTCCACTCCTATCTCCTATCATCGCTGCCATTATCGTATTTACCATTATTGACTCCTGGCGGTTGGCAAGGTGACTTGAAGGAGTCCTCCAGGGTTGCCTCCAGGTCTTCATTCAATATTCAAGACGCAACTTGCTCAGGTACGCTGCTCAGTGGGAACTGTTAGAATCATCGCATAACATTTCATTCATCAAGGCAATCGCAACCCCTGCGCTTCAGCCTCGTCAACAACTGTCAAACCGCATACTACTTACCTTGGCCTGGAGCACACGGTTACGCCATGTTGGTCTCAAAGTCAACCCGCGTTCTCCATATCCCCGAGCTTCTGAGGCTCATTTTCTCCAACCTTCCAGTCGAGAATACCCATGACTACGACTACGCTCTAGTATGCAAGGACTGGACCGATATTGCGCTTGACTACGCTTGGCGTGAAGTTGGTTCCCTCACGCTCCTGTTCCAGCTTCTCGCTCCACTTTACTACGACGAGTGGACGAAGAGATACGTGAGTCACACCTTAGTCATACCAAGACTTGACATGTATCTGATTTCTTGAATTGTCAGTACTTTCGCCGCCCCATCGAACCAACCGACTGGATTCGGTTCAAGAAGTACAACTACAGGATTCAAAGTCTTTCCGTCGATGACGACGAGCAGATAAGCTCCTCTGTCTATACAGCTATTGCCCTTGATCGTACCTTATCGATATTGCTGCCCAACCTTCGGGAGATGGAACTATCCTATTCCCCCGATTTCGACGTCGTCTTGATTCTTTCTCACCCTTCCATCACAAGCTTCAGGATATTCATGGAATCCCAGGCCATTGACATAGCGTTGCAATATGTCCGCGCTCGCTTGCCTAACTTGGTCGATTTAACCCTGATTCCGAATTCCTCGACATCGCACACGGGTACCATAATTGCTGATACTCTCCGAGCCCTCCCGTACCTCAAGAAACTTACCCTGGCAGCATGTTTCCTCACACCCAGTGTTACCCATATATTGTCGAAGCACCAGGACCTCCATTCTTTAGTAACATGTTCTCCCAATGCAGATGAAGTCTTTTCCAACACCCTGAGTCCCAACAGCTTTCCTTCCTTGACAAATTTGGGAATTACGATACCGTTTGGCCGAGCCTTCGCTTGCTTTTCGCGAAGTTTTACATCTTCTCCTCTCAAGAGGTTCTCCATTGATTCAATTTACTACGAGGCCGACAGTGACTTTTGTCGCCTGACTTCCGCTATAGCCCAAACCCAACCATACCTAGAATCCGTTCGGTTCGCAGTCTATGGTAACCTCCACAAAGACGACCAACCATCCTCTGCCCCGTTCTCAATAGTGGAGCCTTTCCTTTCGTGCAAACACATCACCTCGCTTTTCTTCTTGCATCGCATTCCATTTGAACCGAGCGCTGCTGAGTTCATCAGCATCTTCAAGTCCCTCCCGTCCATTCGTGTTCTTTACCTCGCAGCTGGTGTTCCTCGTGCCAAACCATTGCATTCTATGGAAGTGTTATACGCCATCTCCTTGTGGTGCCCGAAACTTACGTCACTCAGCGTTTACCTGGATTTCAACCCGTCCCGGGGTTGTCCCACTTCCCTTACACCTTTCCACTCTCTCACAAACTTAGCCGTCGGCTACTCACCCATTCAAACGCCAGTGCTCGTTGCTGTTTTGATGAACAAAATCCTGCCCGATGATTGTGTCATCTCGTATGAGGAACGCGAACTTGATGAGCGCACACGGAAGGAGTGGCAGACCATGATATCCCGTGTCTCAACCTTGCGTTTGGAAAAGCAATGTTAATTTGTATGCCCCCTCGGGCGACTTCATGCTTAGCAGACGCAGGCCCGGGGCATGTATTAGTATCAGGGTGGGAGGGGGGCAAATGTTGGTGGTCGTGAGTGGGTGTCGATCTTTCGCAGTATTTGGAGATAGACCTGTGTAAGGTCTTAATGGATGTGAATGGCTTTTATCCCTATTTGGCGCAGACTGAATTAGCATGTAGAGTACTTTACGGTAGTACTCTACACCGATATCAACTCATCTCGTTATATATCATCCCGGGTATATTTTCATCCCTGCAATGCATCGGCTCGAACAATCCATGATAGCGACAATGCCGAAAATACCTGCGCCCAGCTATCAAGGTATCTCCCTGAGTCATAGCGTAGCACACACTGCTCAGTCAGCACACGGCTGAAGAACAGCGCCACCTTCAACGGCTCTGATATCGGGAAGGACCTGACATTTAAGATTCGCAATGCGGCCAAAGGCGTGGAGCAGGTGGGTACCTGGGTCATATCATGGGGAGCGTGAAAGGACATGAACACCGATAAATGTGTGAGCTGAGTGCAATAAGGGGCGATGGAGATGAGTGAGTCCATCGACATGCGCGTGGGGTTCTGATTTGCATCACCGTGCCCTATGTCCAGCTTTTGGAGGGAGGGAAGGGCCTTGAATATTGCAACAAGCTCCGAATCGATAAGACACGGAGGGTGCAGCCATTCCAGAGTAATCGAGGTAAGTTGTGTGCATGAGAATAACGGTTCGATGGTCAAGTACGTCAATTCATAGACATTATCATGATGATCGGTACCAATCTCGACGGACTCGACGGCTGGCCAATTATGAGCGATATTCTTGATGAGGCTGTCTACCGCATCGCTCGAATCGAATTCGGCCCCTTGCTTCTCGGACTGGATGGTGATAGCTCTGAGAGTTTTGGGGGCGAATTGTGAGGCGAAGCATGAATTAGCTCGGAGCAGGGTGATTGAAAGAAATATGTCATTCAAAGATGGAAAACTCTCCGAGGTCAAGTCCGTGGAGAATGTGGTATCGAGGGCTGAATCGTGATATGTGATGATGGATTCAAGGAACTGATGTTCCGAAAGCGCGCGGGTTGCTTCAGGAAGAAGAAATGATGCCAGGACCCTCATGCGCTTTAGCAATGGGAGATGCCTGAACATATCGGCGACAAGACGATGGTCTGGCCTAGAAATACCATTGGAGAAGTCGAGGTCGAGATCAAGGCCAACTATATTGGGCATTTGGATGGGGATGCATGGAAGAAGGAGTTCTAACGACTTTTCGAACTCGAAAGGTGCGGACCCCAAGTGCAGAGTTTGAACGGATGCATTGGAGAAATAGAGGACTCCGTGGGGATCAGCATCACCAATGAGTCTGCGCAGGTTGGGTAACAACACAATCGGGGGTCGTCTCAAGTTGATCAAAGTGTAAACGGAGGAATGAAGCTCCTCACGAAAGAGGGTAAGGACGTGTACACGAGCGTTGTACTTTTGGAACCGAACCCAACCGGACGGTTCAATGGGGTGGCAAAAATGCTAGAATCCGAGTAGAAATGAATGAGAAAGCCTGAAACAAAGAAGACATTTGTTGGACATACAAATCGCTCCAAATCTGAGTCCCAAACAAGCGGGGCCAAGAGCATGAGAAGAACATGGATGTTATCGAGCTTGTACCATGCGAAGTCAAGGGCATCTTCGGTCCAAGCTTTACAAACGCGAGCACAAACAGACAGTGGGTGACCATCGAGGTGTTTGAATACTGCCCTTCGTATTTCGGAGATACCCAAGGTATGGTGTCGAGGCATTTCTGAGCGAGTGATCACCGACACCGGTCGCCTCGGAGGAAGCAAGATGGAAGCAAGGAAGAAGCATATCATTATCAACGCCAAGTCACATCGTGGTAGCATATCCACGTGCGGGGACAGAACGTATTTAGGGAGGTATAGGAGGACCCCTGCGTTGGTTTACAAGCGACTCAGCATGTGCACGCCGGGAAGCTGCGTTTGTTTTCCCCGAATAACGGACTGGTTACCGGGCAGGATTCGCTCTCATTTTCCACCTGGACCAATTCCGTACCAGCCGACAATCTGAGTCAAGCATGCAGATGACCTTCATGACAAGTTTATTACCGTAGACTGCTGTGGTCGGACCAGGTGGTCGATTCACAGCCGATTCACAGCCGATTCAATACAAGCTTTCTACATCTCCACCACCTGCCGCCTTTATACCACATTTTTCTGCGTCCTCGGCCGTCGCTTCGGAGATGACGGTAGCTGTGGTGGCGGCTTGCATCAGGCCACGCATGTTTGTTCCAATTGCGGAAGTGATTTTACTAGCCTCCTGAATGCTGAGCGTAGGTCATCGTGTCGCTTGCTTAAATTCTCCCTGGTTCTAATTCTGTTGGATGATATTGTAGGACATGTATTGGCACACTTTAAAATCAAACCGTACGAATGTTCTTGTGGAAGTACATTCACGTCGACGACCGATTTGAAAAGGCACATTCGAACGACCGGACACGTGCTAGCCTTCAACCCAACAGCTCTCATGGTGCGTCGCTTTTACAAGCAATTGCTTGAAGCGTACGTCGTGAAGCTGGCGGTGAACAGAACTTATCGTCACTACGCAATGTAGTGCATGGGCTCGGGTAACTCGGCGTTCCGTATCTGCCGTATACACTGCATCTCATCCCCCTACGATAGAGTAGTATGAACGGAGATAACGAGGCACATTATGATCGCTGTTGACCACATGAGAAAGACTACGGAAGAGATAACGATGGCCAATGCAAAGGGGATCATAAGGGGGTCACTTGAAGGTTTGCTGATACATATCCCGAATGAAAGCCTCGCGTTTTCCATCTCGAGGGGTCACTTTGCAAGTGAACGGCTTCGGCGCGAGGTCTGCTCCAGGCTTGAATTTGATTTGGGGTTAGTCTTCGGTCAGAATCAGGCAATATTATGACTTTACCGTTTGGTATGCGTCGATATCGATGCTCCCCGTGCCCGAGTTGTCTTTCGAGAAATTAAAGGCCCACAAGAGGTTGAGGGTATTCGTGGCCTTGAAACCTATGTGATCCATGCTTCTCAACGGTTGAGAAATGGCTTACGATAGTTCCAGTTGCAAAGTCTGCGCCAGGGCAAAGGCGCTGGGAAAGAGAATCAGTCAATGGAAAGGGATTCACATAGAAAAGACGACTCACCCTTCCGAACCCAAAATGTAGGTTATCTTTGAACCCATCTGTGTCAACGCTGATATCAGTCCTAGTACCAAATTCAGATTTCAGGTAACGGTCCGGCTTGAAAATTTCGGGTTCGTCGAAGTAAGCTAAGGCACAGAGATTCAGATACCCCAGTCCTTGGTAACGAGAATTGAAGATGTACCTGGGTCGTGATATATGCCCCCTAGAGATGGGAGAGTAAGAAGCGAGACGTGTGTTCATGGAACAGGAAACGCTCACAAATATTGGGAATGAAGATGGTTCCCTTAGGAAACACGAAATCGCGATACTTCACAGAAGGAAAACCCAATTAGCCGAGGAATCGAAGAGTCATGGAATCATCGCACCGGAATCTCCGCAATAGAAACGTGGGGTACGCCCAATGGGATGATAGGTCTGAAGCGATGAACCTGGGGAGATGAGCTGGCGAAATTGAGGTGATTACGGTATGGATAAGTACCTCTTTGATGAGCGCATTAATGTAGGGAAGACGTTTTAAATCATCCGAAGTTGGTGTCCGATCACTCCCAACAATTTGGTCAAGTTCTTTCTGGGCTTCCCGTTGACAATCTGGGTAATTAATGAGAGCTAAGATCAAGGACTGGATGAAGGACGTAGAAGTCTCCACTCCAGCGTCCATCAAGATCTTTCCAGTCCACCTGAAAGCGATATTATGAGCCAGAATAGCCTAACGCTTCGTGAAGAAAAGCACGTACATAGCATCCTCGCGACTCATCTCCAACTTGGCCAGATCGCCCTTGACCTTGGCAAAGAAAGAGTCATTACGTTCCCCAGCCTCTATACTCGCTTCGCAGTCTTCAACCAGACCATTGTAAAGCTTCTCACGTATCGCCTTGGTGTCATCGCAAAGGACTTTCCAAGGTGCCCATCGCCTAGGGACATACTTCAGGGGAGGAAAGAGGTCAATAGGGGGATGGGCCATAGGGTCAAGGAGTTCGTTCAGGAGCTTGACCGCATAGAAGAAGTCTTCAGCTTCCGTGCCTTCGTAAACGGGTAATCGCTTGCCATACATGGCGTAGGTCAAGACAGATGCAGCTGCGCGGCGGACATGGTTGTAGAGTTTCTAGAAAAGAAGTAGGTACCGTCAGCTATGAATCTGCCAATGTTTCGATCAGACTCACCTCGGGTGTATTAAGAACGTCGAACAAGAGCTGAACAGACTCCAGCTCCTGAGCTTGGGCATGAGACTTGTGTCTCTCCTCGCTCAGGAAGAGATGGGTTGCCTTGCGCCCAATCTTCCATTCCCGACTATCTTTGAAGAGCGTTAGCGAGAGGGGAGTTTGGTGGTGACTACGTTACTCACCGGTATCCCGAATGACGATATGACTTCCGAGAGCCTCGTTGGCCATGTAGGAAGTCGGTCGCGCACCAGTAATGGAGCCGTTCTTGTCCAGAATAGCCTTTGTTGCTGCAGGGCTGCTAAGAATAACCATCGTCTGGTCGAGGATCTTAAGCTAAACCAGTATTAGCACGGAGCACCTTCTGTTCAAGGAAAGACTGAGTCGGCTCACCGAGTAAACGTCGCCATGAGTTCGAGCCCATTGCGTGAACCTGCAAGTATTCAATCAGAACCGGGACTGAGAAATGATGGAGAAACACGGTAGACGCACTGGAAGTGGGGAAAGTTTTTCGGATATTGCGTCGCGTTGCCAAGGATGGGAGTGGTTGGAGGTCCGGGTGGAAGGCCTCGGCTACGTCGTCCGTAGTGCCAGAACTTGATCGTTAGAAAGAGACTGCTGAGGGCGGTGGCAAGAGCGATAGCTTGATACATCGTAGGCGTCAAGTTATTGGGTACGTTGGTTCAAGGCCGACATATAAAGGATAAGCGTCGACCTTGCCATGCGTTTCCCACAAGTTCTGCTATTAATACTATGTCCGTTAGAGTAGGGCATCTCCCGATCAGTCAGTTCCTGATCTTGACCAGACTAGTCGACTCCACACGAGGGGTGGGTACGAAATGCTACATGCATTATCCACGACACATTTCAAATCAGCATTGTAGCTCAAGGAAGACATATATCGTCTAGTAGGGACTACACCTCTGCGATTAGGTAGCCATATCCAATATGTGCCGAAACGACTTGTCTCAAGGCACCACCGTACTCGCAAACCCGCCTAAACTAGAAGTAACGGTGACGCGAGCGGGGGCAGGCTTGATCGTAACAAGGGATTGGAATCGACCGCCACCTAGAGGCGTCATTGGGAGGAGGGCTATATCGGGATTGGTCGCCTACACAAGCATGATGAGTCTAACGGGGGTATTAATGGAATGGCGAACTGATGACTCACCGACATGAACAGCTGCGCAGTGAGTGAATCTGTTGATGCAATCACTGTCAGCGTTCCAGACCCCTTCCCACTCTGCCAATCAACTTCTTCAAATGAAATCTAGGTTGACGCATCAACACCGTGGTGTAAAGAGCCTCAAATCATAACGTACATGGTCTATAGACGAAGGATTTACTGTTATGCGGACGGTATCGCTGCTACTGGCGTGTGAATTAGTCACAACGAGTTGAAACACCAGCGTGGTAAGGGTTGAGACACCAGGCGCACTAAAGCTCGTGGTGGCGTTGGTCTTGCTGCTGAGAGTTACGTTGGGGCCAGATACCTGTGACCAAGAGAAACTTAGGTCATCTTCTAGATAAAGCGGACAATAATAGGTCATGAATGTGAGTGGACACTGATTCTTTGAGGGGACAACGCACTAGGGAGATCGTTCTTCGTAGACCCAGCAAGCGTGACAAGCGAGCCAGTAATCACAGTGAGGTCCATGCCGGCCGAAGCGATTGGGGAGAGTGGGTCCACAGTTGGGCATGCAGCCACTGTTGGCCGGACACCAACGCCTAGATGTGGTTCAGAACGGATCGTAAAGGCTACATGGTATAGTGTCATCAGATGGACTCACCGGGCCAAGGATCCAGTGGACCGACAATGGGTCCAGTCGCTGCTTGCATCTGACCTGGTATGCCGCCTAGCCAAGGACCGCTCCCTTGAGCCAAAAAGGGCAACAGGTTGAACTCGTGGGGTATCTGAGGATCGCCGAACACAATGAGTTCGGGCCAGATGTATCCATCAGGTGCCGCTGGGTATGGGGAGATATACTGTCCAGCGATAATGGAATTGGGGGTTGCGACAGCGCCACGAGCAATGCGAACCACCACTTCGCGTGTAAAAGGGGAGAGGGATGGATCCCTTGAGCGGAATTCCCATTGTCCTTTACGATCTAGTGCACGAGGAACAGCGGTACCCCACGATCGTTCTGATTCCTCGCCTGTGCAGCGATCAACATCAATAGCGAATATTTGGATTGTCGCTGTCTGATCGGTGGTGTATCCCTCAACCTACACAGGGGGTATGAGTCCAGCAAATGGTGATGAAGAGGAAGGTATGGACGTACACGTGTTTCGGCGATTTCACCAGCAGCATTACCATCTATCCCTGCTTGTAGGACTTCTATACGCACATAAGCCGGGCTGGAGATGATCACACCGTCAGAGATCGGCCAGAGTGGGGACAGAAACCCCTCACATTGTGCCAGGGGTGGTGTAAATCCCAAGATTCGCTTCGATGGAGTAGGCTGCGATGATTCTATCATTTCCATCCGGTACAAGCGTCCCACTGTAGATAATAAAATCGCCTTTTGCGAGAGTTAGGTCCGTCAAAGTTCTAAGGATTGGGCGGAAGCCTCATACCAAGCATAAGTGGAGCGAAAAGGTATGGGTCCGGATCAACATCAGTAAACGGCGGTGGTCCGAATGTGCTGCATTTTCATCAGAGGTATTCAAAGCGCAAGAGCACTTCGGCTTACAAGCCAGTTAGAGGTTTTCCGTTACTATCCAAAGGCCGATTCCGCGTCGGACAGAGAGGATCGTCTTCAACTGCAGGATCCACTCGTGGGAGACAAGCAGGGAACCCAGTGGATGCTTGAATGGATGGATTATCGGTATCTGCGGTCCAAAGCGGCCAGTCACCGTGAACCTTTCCGAAGCGACCAACTAATGGTCAAGAAGATGAGATCATCAGCGAATAGTCACTGGTGGATCCGATCTTGGGGATGAGGCTTACCTGGATCGTTGATGACCACTCGTACACCAGAGGTAGCATCGCCAATACTCCCTCCAACACGGAGTTCACCCTTGTCATAGTCGATATGGGTGATGAATCCAGCATTAGCGTTGCCAACTTCCTGGTAAATGTATAGAATGCCCGCGACATATTGCCCGCCAATGTAATTTGCGTACATCTGGTATGCAATCAGGATCAACAAGCGACCACACGAAAGGCACACTTACTGAAGCCTCCCAGTTGACTTCGGGCCAAAGGGGTAGGTTGATAGACCCATCAACGTTGAATAGTTCCGCCCATGAAACGGCGGTCAGTGAGGGCGTGTTGACAAGGAGGTTCCGAGGCACGACGACGGTGATGTCGTTTATAGTGATTGTACCACCTGATAGAATGTCTGAAGCGTTATTAACAGTGGCGCTATCAGTCAGAGTAAGCAGATGTACTCTATAGATACCCGCAGGACATACGGCGACTTACGCAGTTATGTATCCAGTGGCAGGGAATGGCGAGGGATCGTACGGGACATTGACGCCGCCAACGAAGGCAATCAAAGAGTCCAGTGCAACCAAGTATAAGAGAGAGCGAAGCAGCCACATGAGAGCGGGAAGTGCCTTGGCCGCTACATGCCATATCGGCCGTGCTTTTATACCTAGATGCAAGCCCTTGGGACGAGAGGTGTGCCGCATTTCCCCGCTGGTAAGCCGCCGTACGAGTTCACGACTGCTCAAGCACTGAGAGAAAATCAGCCTGGCGAACGCCCAGACGTCTGTTGGACAAATGGGTTACTACTTCGTACCCAAGTATAGAGCTAAACCCGAGCAACCGGGTGCATTGGCGTTCCCGTGGTATTGGGATAAAAAGATACCCGGCTCCTTGGAAGGTTCCTTTCGCTGGGTAAACATTAAAATACAGCGGACTGCGGAAAAGGCGGGAATCGATACTCACTGGATGACAGATATTCGGGTTCGCCGGAATTAACCTTGGCTGGGGTGGGAGTAGGACCCAAATTCATGGAGGCGGCATGTGTCATTTGGAATCGGTTAGGTGAGAACACGGTTTTGAACGAGGGAAAACGACGGTTTGCGATGAGAAAATAACGAGAAACCCGAGCGTGGGTGTGGGTGTATTCATCAAGCGATTGAACGGCTCAACGGCCTGTGTGTGCATGTGCATTCCCCTCCGCTACTAGCTCGATATCAGAGCAAAAGGCCGTACTTTGAACGAGGCGACATTGTGCACTCTTTCAGAGTCCACGGGGTTCGGCAGAAAGGTTGGCATCAAAGCGTTCATATGTGAGATGCCGTTGCGGGAAGTCAAGACACCAAGGGTGGGATATCTCTATGTCATCTTCGCTCTTAGTAGATAATCTTAGTAGATAACATCAGAGCTTCCTGAGTGCTAGGTCCCGAGATGTCAATCGCGGTGGACAGAAGAAGGAAACCTTACAACTAGCAATGGGACCTGTTCGGGAAGAGCGAACTTCTCACATATCCAAAGCGTCGACTTCGTCCATTGTCTGCCTGATTCCACTCAGATAGCGTCCCAAGAATGAAAAAAATACGACGAACCAATGCGCGAAGGTGACAAGATTCAGAAGTTGGGAGTCGGGATTGAGTCGGGAACTGCCACGTGTTGCTGTCTTGAGTCATGTGCGCCTCTTTCGAACTACCCATATGTTGGCTTCTACCGCAACCTTGAAAAGAAAGCATTCGACTGCTGACTGTGAGTGTTCTTAGAAACGGTCGTCATTTTGAACATTGTTCTTATTTGGAATAAATTTTTGATGCAAGGGAAACGCGCTCTTCGAAGTTCGAAGGCCACTGGTCCATTCATCGTGGAATCGTGGATGTGTGTCGTTGAAACTTGATCAATTTGAACTTGGAAGACGGGGTCAAGCCTCTGAACGGCCCTGAACAGCGGAATATCGGGCCAGATTAGCCTGACTGTGAGATAATGACCAGTCGACCCTTTTTTCCGAACAAAGGCACCTTAGTCCCCCATTGCATGCACAAGCATTGGCCTCTCCGACCTCTGCCTGATTTGGAACTCTACAATGGCGCACCCAACTCCCAGAATGTCAAATACACCACCATACTCGTCTCGTGACGTCGCGATTGTGGCCAGGTCCAAGCATCGTCTTGTGGTTTATCTTGCAAAATTTGTGGCCAGACATGTCGCTCTATCCTCTTCTTCGTAGCTCTTACTTACACTGCGAAGGTGAGTGACGCGTTAATCAATGCAGCTCGTCGCTCATGATAGGTTTACCACAGAAAACTAACCCGACGGAGAAACATCGTCGTCATCTTGCGAGCATTTGCACCACAAGGCGTTCCACTGAACTTCCTACCAATCGCGCAGGGAGAACCGGTCAGCATGCCTGGGGCTCGGGGTCTTGGTCAGCCAGGCTCACCTCGTAACTTTTCTCAAGGCCAATCGCGTCCTTCTTTGGAAACTTCTGTCGAGGTACCGCCGCAGGCTGAACAAATCCTTACCGACACCGGGCTCAGCGCGAGTGACTATGATCACATTCATGTCAATCCCCAACGGATAAATGATGGTGAGAATACCCTCAGCATCATCATGTTCGTCTTGTTCCTGACACGTCGCCAGGTCTTCAATCTCATCCAACGATTCCAAGGACATGCAATCCTCAGGAAACGACTTCGCTTCCTTCTGCACATGTCTCATTTCCGCATGACATACATCCCAATCGTCTAAACCCCAACGCACCCAAGCTCCTCGTTACAACTCCTAGTGGACAGATTTGGAGACCTGGTAGTGAACTCCTCCGCCCCAATGAGCCTCCCATATCTGGGAATCATGGTCCTTTGGATGTAGTAGATGAAGATGTCCCGGTCCCGGTCCAGCTATATTTCAGTTATACCAGAGAAGATCCACCGTTATCCGCTACTGCGCAATTAATTGAAGAAGATAAAGCATTGATCGAATCCTACTTCGGGTACATCACAGGAGATGAGCCATCCGCTTTCGAGCACGGTCTGGCATTAGCGACTGGAGAGAGTGATGAGTTCCCTCGTCATGGTACCTCGCGAACGTATGGTTTCGTATCGGTCCCGCAGAAAGGCAAGGATGTTGGATCTGCGCTGGTCGAAGAAGACGAACCCTCGATCGAGTCATACTTCAGATACCCCACGGAAGATGAACCTTCCCCTTCCAGCCAGGGTTTGGCAGCGGCGACTGAGGAAGATGTTGAATCCCCGCCGGATGACACCCTGCCAGGGGACGATTCCACATCGATGCTGCGACCCAACGAAGATACAGCCAGCATTGGTCACCTTCCTGGACCTAGTGAGTCGACTGCCGCCATGTCGGAGGCCAGTGGATCCGCCTCCACCTCCAGGGGAACCAAACGATCGCGTCCCCAAGCGTCCTCAGTCGACTCCAAGACTGCAGCGCCGGAAGCCAATAGAAGATCTCAGAGAGTAAGCGATCGAAGGACTCGAGATGAAAACAGGCTCCATGACGAGCCAGACGAACGTGGAAGGGGAAGGGGACGAAAACGACCCGAACAAGCTAAGGAGGGAGCAAGTACGCCGATGGCTGAATCCTCCACCAACACTTCCCTTCCCCCCGTCGCTGGTCCCTCCAAGCCACCTGTGCGGAGGACAGCGAGGAATCGGCATTGAGCATAAAGTATCTGCATGCCGTTTACACACCTCTGCCCTCCCCTTTGGACTGTTTGGATATTTTTGATGATTTTGTGAATTTGTCATATGCTTCTTTTTACTTCATTGGCTTCACGAGCCGCTCTGTTTTGTCTCTAGTTAAATCCTAGTAGTACTCATACCTTGTCATCAGTGGTGCTTTAGCGTCTCTACTTGCGCAGTCGCAATATTGGCTGAGATTCCGGGCGAGACCTCTTTCTCTCCTGTATCACGTGTTTGTGGTATCCTCGTCCGACAACCCCGAAATGGTCTTCCAGCATTGTTCCAACACGCAAATATTCTTTCAGCCTTCTTTTCTCTCCGAATCTTGCTCAGTTACCCTTCGAGGCCCTCTTCCTTCGGTGGCCAACGCACTTACCTCAGTACTGCTGGATGTCTTCACTCTCACTTGTTAGTGTGGGCCACCGCGTGGCGTGGCAAGTACGGCTCCGTGGAAGGGAGGTCAAAGGGAGGTAGCCTGAGCTTGCTTCGACGTCGTGGAATTTCCGAATACTTAACTCAATACAAAGTCAGTAGCGAGATGATCAAGGTTGTTGTACTCGTTGGTTGCTAACTGTTCACAAGTGGAGTAAGTGGTCGAAGTGATCTCGTTTCTGACCGCTTTAGTTTGACCCCGCCAATTGAGATAGAGACAAAGGCTTGGTATCGTGCAAAGGAAAGCCAACAGTGGTGGTGTAGGATTGACAAGTTGTGTATAAAACAAAGCTAATTTACATGGGGGTCTCTACATTATGGGTGGATACAGAGTCTTCGAAATGCAGTCTATACCCTAAAAATACGAAACAAAGATACGCACAAAGGTGTTGGTAAGTACACGAAACAATCTTTAATGATTGTCAAACTCACGTTATTTGTTTCCGCTGGCCTGCGGTCGCGTGAACCCAGCGAAATCCATCCTACATGGACTCATGCCTACCCAACAAGGTCCAGAAACATGCATCCTTCAACTAGAGGTCCCTGAGAAGGATAGGAAGTAAGTTACAATTTATCCGAGTCATCGAAACATGATGTTCCACTTACTATTCTCAATAATTCACCCAGCCAGCCTTTGATTTGAACTCGTATACCTCGAGAACGGCTGCACGGTGTGTCTATTCCTTCTAGTATCATCATTGCGTGGTCTTAATTCTTCTTTAGCATACCAAAAACCGCCTCGAGGTGGGGATTTCCAAAATGGGAGGGTGAGGGTACAAGGAGGTGACCTGGATGGAGGTCATCCGAGTTGATGCGCACGGTGACAATGGGGAGATTGTAGAGTAGACGACTATGTGGTATGTCAAGTAAATGATAGTCCTTTCGAAGCGTGCAGGACAGATGCAAACGTACAAAATCCAACTGTTCCCGAAGCCAGCCAAATCTTCGACCTAAGATTTATTTGAAACTGCTGAACGGCTCATTGCTTCATTTGTGCTTCGCGCGAGTAGCATTATAGCGATGCTCGAGCGTATAAAGTATTGAACCCGAACCCAAAATTTCGAAGGGGGTGTTCTGGGGTACATGCAGGAGGCGGTATGGCGGTATGTTGTTCGATTTGACGATGCCGGCTTCGAGAGCCTGACCGGAGGTATCTAAGCGGGTTGGTGAGTCAATCATAGCATTTTCGAAGGGGCAGGAACATACAAAAACGTACTGATTTCGATTTTTCACAGGACAACCCCAACCTTCGGCCTCAAATATCTCCCCGACCACTCAACAGTGCGATTATTCCTTTTATATTCACGTTCATTACACCTTAATGCTGCTGTAGCGCGTACGATAACGCTGTTGAAGTCGAAACCTCAAGTTGTATGTTCTCTGATTCAAGAACGAGGTGGGCTGGCCGCCGGCCGGATGCCTCGAAAAACACCTCCGTCGTCCATCCCAAAGCGGCGACACATCTCTACCACACCCAGGAGGTCAATTCCATCCTTCCAAGACGAAGAAAAACTCACCTACTCCCTTTTTCTCTACAGCTGGCCGCACCAACAAGTTTGAGCCCTGAATATCTTGGCAACGGCTGATCGGTTTGTCTTCGTCCTGCGGTGTGCTGTATTAGCATTGCGTACCGTTTGATGAAATGCCTTTTTGGCGCTTGAATCGTCGATTTTGAAGATGGCGATTCCGCGGGTACCATCGGGACGGGTATGGCTGGAGTCTGGACAGCAGCTGAGGAAGGTGATACCAGCAGCTGCGCATGCCCATGCAATACGAAAAGTGAGTGGCATTGCGCGTGAATGTAAAAAGCCCATTGCCGTCGCGGGCCGGGTTCACAAGGAAGTCGGGAGGGAATTGGGATGATGGACGAGTGGTGGGAGGCATGGCGCGTCCTTGGGTGTTAGTCTAGATAAAATGGGGTTTTAACGGCCAAAACATCGAAGAACAAGCTTATGACAGCGCACCTGATGCATGGGACCATACCGAAAACGATCGTCCATCACGGCGCGATGTCCATCGTGCTGGACGTGCGGGTAATTGGCCTGGTTGGCGCGAAGTGGGAATTGGCTAGAATGACCGGAAATGAATCACATAACGAGAAAAAAAGGGGAGATATACGTGTATCCATACCTATTCATTGCAAAAGGCTTCAGCAAGCTCAAGAACGCGTCAGACAACGAGGAACGCGCGCGACACGATGAAGCAAGACGACAAGTCAATTCGAGCTCCGATTGAAGGTCCGCTCCCACGTTCAGTCGACGCTCGCGTGCTCTGGGTGATGGCACCTGCTATATTTAGTCTAGTCTACCTGTCCACTTCTATAGTGAAGGATAGGTGCTCTGTATGAGATTTAGAATAAGCTACGCACTGTGGTAAGTAAAGTGGATGATGTCGATGACGAACAATGAAAGAAAGACTTACAATGATGCGTTCCCACGGTCAGACTCACTTCTTCTCACAGTCAAGGAAAGATTTCCACAGTCAACAACGATGATCGACATGACATCATTGACGGGAAATTAATAATGGAATCTAAAGAAATTCATTAATTTGCTGACTTTGACAGGTGGCGATGTGATGGCACTTAAGACAAGCGCCCGTGCAAGCCCGGAGGCGTAAGAAACGGGCCTTCATTTCATTCCGGACCCGTAATTTCCAGTCAATTTCCAGTGTCCCCCCTCAGTGTTGCCATCTTTCATGGCCGAATGCACGCGAGCCATCCGCTTCTATCTAGTCTTCACTAGGCATCTCAGACTTGTATACTGGAGGCGTACCTGTACGCTCGAAACAACTTTGCACTCACAGGCGATTACTCGCGATCGTTATCGAAGACTACGTCTGCGCGCCTGCAGCTGATCTTGAGATAACTGATGTTGGATGTTCTCTTCCTACATTAAAAGTGCACGGCACGCACGGAGGACTCTCTGGATAACGTTCGCCGCTTTCGCAGCGCTCCTAGATGTGACTGGTTGAAGGTTGTGAGGCTGGCTTTTCTGCGGAGAGTAAGGAGCTCAGACAGCATCAACCTTTCACACTGATGCGTGTGGTCTGTATCATGCAGAGGGATTGGAAAAGAAGCTAGCAGAAGCACCCCTCTAGGCACCCCAGAAGCATACTCTATAAGTACTTCAAGGGAAGCAGTAACACATTCGAGCTACCATCGGTCTACTTTTCTACTCATGTCTCACAGCCTAGTCTATATCTCTCCGGAGGTCCTAGACAACCGACATTCTTCCCAAGAAACGAAGGCTTCCGATGCGAACAACAATCGCGTCCCCCCTGGCGAACTGACAATCGAGGAGTTATGCAAAGAGTTGAAGACTACCGACCAAAGACTAACAAGAGAGTACACCCATCTCAAAGAGGAGCTGCAGCCAGTCATCAGACTATCTCGAGACTTTCAGACCCTTCTTACCACTTTGGTGCAGACGGTATGCTCATTCTTGAAAAGTATTGCCTCCACCCTTCTGAGCTGACAGAACCTTTTGTTGGTTGTAGAGTACTTTTGTCGCCGGCGTACAAGCCGGGACGATCTCATGGACCATGAACGCAAACGAGAGTTCGTATAGGGTCGCCTCAAACTGGTTCGGGTTCTGTGGACTTGTCCTCGACATCGCCGGTGGCATATTCGGAGGGTATCGCCTCGTGTATCACTACATGACCACGAGCGTTCTTGAGCGTTGCCTTGAGCGCGCAAAAAAGCATGAAGAGCTTTTCAAGCAATTTTCGGCCAACCTAGAGACATCCTTAAAGGAGGCGGAGCAATCCAAGACGCCCATGGAAGACATTCGACACGCCAAGGACGACATGCAGGCCTACGTCACCTCTTACATGACCGTCTTAGAAGATGTCAAAAGTGACAAGCTGCTGTACTTCATAGTCAGCAGCGGGGCAATCCGGTTCAAAGCACCGAAAGCACCGGCGGCGACAAACACCACGGCTGAGGAGATACACGAAACGGTCATGGGACGGAAAATGCGCCCTCACTTCTATGTGATGCTGTCAAGAGAAATCGTGGCGTTGGCTATGGTGTTGGGCATGATATTTTTGCTGATATCAGTGATAATGGAGACCCAGGTCAGCCAGAGGAAGCAGGTCTGGCTGGCGTGCATCTGCTTCGCCGGTGTTACTGCGGTCTACGCCCTGGCTCCCATGATTGTTGCACAATCGCGCAGGGTGTATCTGCCCCGTCGCGGTGGTGAAGGTCGGAGTTCTGAGAACTCACTAGACGTTTAAGATAGCTGAGTGCACATGCTGAGTGGGTATTTATGATTTAGTCCTCTCTTACTATAGAGTAGTAGGTTGATAATGTATTCCTTTGTTGGCCTCCGTTTACTTGGGATTAGTCTGACTCCCCCTCAGTCCTACTCACACGAAGGATACTTACGCTACATACGCTCAGCCAGTTGGTCATCATGACGGTCGAGTGAGCTAAAGCAAGCAAGAAATTCCGGGCATGAGAAAGCCACGGGTCATATTCATGCGACTTATTACAAGACGCGGTATCAGCATGTATCAAGATTTGATCCCTAATGCGACACGTACCGGGCTCATGCTTTGATGCTATGCTTCAGTTGAGCGCAGCTACTGATAAACTAGGCTACCAGGCGATCCGAGCCTCCTGGATTTTTGAAGGACCGAGCACTCGAAGCCCCTCTAAGCCCCATTTACTTTACATCGACGAACTCAGATTTTTTCTTGAGATGAGAGCGGACGGCTCCTCTGACGGTCTCGGCGGACAATGATGCACACTCTGCCATGGCATTTAAGGCCGCTGTACCTTGAAGGTGCGAAAAGACCTGAAACTTTGTCTCCCTCTTAGAAAGGTAAAATAAGGGAACCCTCCCAAGCTATCGACGGCATTTCCCTTTCACAGACACATGTACTTGGTGCGTCTGATACACAATGGTTCCCAGCTTACCGTCAAGTTCTGGTTTACCAACGTTAGAAATTCTTTCAGCTCAGAAGATTCGCACTGGCCTCCAACCGATCTGAGCGAATTGAAAACTCCCTGCGAAGCCACCCTGCTCAGGATAAAGAGCTGCGTATATATGAGCTTCCCAAACTCCATATTCCCATGACATTCGCTCACATTACTGTAGAAGTGGTGGAATCCAGGCAAACCGAAGACCCAGGACCGAGCCGCATTGGAAGCAAAGAGGAGAAATCTCCTGAAAGCCTCCTGATCAAAAGGGGACTGATGGAAAAGTTGGACGGCGTTCAAGTGTCCTGGACATCTTGCCTCTGACGATGGGCTCCAACGAGAGCTCCTACAGAGTCGCGATAGACTGGTTCGGCTTTTGTGGCTTCATCCTCGACATCTCTGGGGGCATTTTTGGAGTGTATCGCCTTATGTACAACCACATGGTTGCGACAGAGCTTGAGCGATTCTTGGGCCAAATTAAAGAGCACCAAGCCCTATTCGACGGCTTTGCATATGACTTGATAAAGTACAGGAGCTCAATGTCAGATGAAGATATTCAGTCCGCCAACGCCGCAATCGACGGGTTTTCGGAATCCTTCTGCAAATTGTTGGATCAATTCAAGCAGGATGGTCTCCTGTAGTTCGTTTTGCGAGGCAATGAAGTCACGCTGGAGCCGCCCAAGGAAGCCGAGCTGAACTGTGATACCGCCATGACGACCATCCGAGGAGGAAAGCTACGCCCCCATATCGGGTTAATACTTTCGAAAGAGGTTGTGGTCGTATCCATGGTACCCGGGATGATCTTCTTGTTGATTTCTGTGATGATGGAAGTTCAGGTTACGCAGTGGAAGCGCGTCTGGTCGGCGTGGATCTTCTTTGCAAGCTTCACAGCGTTCTACACCCTTGCCCCATTGCTCGTAGCAGAGTGAGGACAACTGTTGGAAACAATGGTCGCGCTGGAGGACGAGCATATTTATTTATTGAACACCCGTAGCTGCTTGATAGGTGTGCGTTCAGAGTTACGTACATATGGGCAGAGTATTAGGATTTCATTCACCGTCTAATACAAGCACTGTCTTCTTAGGAAAGTCAACTCGCAGAGTTCCCTCCGCGTAACCTCTCATGAAACCGGAGGGGCGTCGCCTGTGATACGACTTGAGACTCGGCAAATCGACGTAGGTATATGCATATCCGAGAAACAAGTACCGAGTGCAGACAACGCTGAAGGCTTGATCATAGTGACCGAAATAAGTGTCGCCGAAACTAGTCAAGCTGAGGGGAACATACCTTATCATGCGGTCGATACCGTCATCCTATGAGAACAAGTATTAGCTAAGGTGAGTGCTCAAGAAGGAAACCGAGCCAACACCGTCATATGTGGTCACGCAGATGCTGATGATACCGACAGCTGGGGGTGATTAGTGTCAGTAAATCGAGCGGGGATGTAGAATTGAGGGGCAAGTACCGATGAGGCATGCGAAATAGGCAATTCCTAAAGCGATGTCAGCGACTCATTACTTTATGTGAAGCGAGGGTGATAAACTGAAGACTGACCGTCACGCGCAAGTAACTCGACCAAAGTGCGAGGTTGAAAGACAACGGATAGCCGGGGACGATCTGTGAGGACATCATTCATGACTTAGCGAGAGCTTGGGTACGCGACACTGGAGATGGCTTACAGCTCCGTGTCCACTCTACTACGGTGAGAATCAGAACCACTGAATTGCGTAAGTCGGGAAGATGAAGCATTGTGGATGGTAAAAACCGCACTGGATTCACAGGACATCATCAACACATAGTCCCACACCTTCAGTTCTCCGCCGGTTAATGGGTAGCACCCAGGAAGGTCAACGATGGATAGCGGGATGACTGTGAGGGCAATTAGCGATCAAGTGGTGATCCAAGGGGCGTGAAAAATGAGGCGCACAGTGAACAGAGTCGCTGATAGTAGCGTAAGTCACCGCAATTGGTATGAGAGCCGCGAGCAATATGGCAGTGAGTGCGAAGGCCATGACTCTTGTCCGGCCCCAGAGATTCCATACCCGTATGACCATGATGACTGGGCGATGAGATAAGTCATAACGAAGACAGTAAGCAAGGAAGACCTACCTTCTGAGACGAGTATTCCGATCATGTAGAGGGCTGTAATGCCAGATATTTAGAAGCACGACAAGATATGCAAACATCAAAGCATACAGACTTCCGATGGCATCGTCGATATGTTTGCATACCGCATCAGAAGTGCCATATGCGACTTGATCTATTTCAGGGAATTTCCAGTTATCAAGCAATGGCGATGAAAGCCGAGATTGACCTACTATACAGCGACAAGGGGAGGTCGAAGAAGGGCAGATACCGATTCAGATAAAAAAGGAGTATAGGAAACCGGTGAGAGTTTCCCCACACTAACTGGACCTCATCCGGCAAGGTGGTGAGATAATCGTATATCTGCCCGTGGGTCGCGTTTATCAGCAAGCTAGCAGAGACCAAGCTACGGAATGTCCACACTCACAAATATACTCAACGACGCCGCTACGACACATGATAAATTAGTGCCCCCAAGCGAAATTGTGGCGAAACTGACCGTGTACGTACTATGAAATGTGCCAGCGTCAGAGGAGACACCTGCAGATTGCAAGAGAAACAACTTACTCCACTGAATTGTAGGTTAGAGAGCCTGGATGTGGTGATATTGAGGGCGGACATGGGGAGCAACCAGGGAGTTCTCCTGCAAGCGAATAAGCAAATAAATACACATCGTTACTCCACATCAACGGTGAAATCATCATCTGATCAACTAATATCAATCAGTTCATTATGTCTGACCTTGATCCAACGGTAAGGGCGCACCCGATACCTCGCCACGGATGTGCAGTCGACGGTTGGACGACAGATGTGTTTGATATGAACATTAGGTCATGGGTCAGGACGCGTCATAGCGAGTGAATTCACTGGGGCATTACGTAGAGGTCAGGGCGTCAGGTCGGGGATCAATAGACAAAGTTAGAGCTGAGGTAGAAGGGCTCAAACGAGTTGAACGATCATCAGCTATTGCTGGTGACTTGGGAACAAGAACTATGATGATTTCGAGCGCAAAAGTGGGTCAACTTGGACCGTGACTCTACCACGGAGCAATGTTGGATAATCGGTTTCCCCCACCACTTGGGAGTGCATCGAAACCCAGGCCCAGTTGCAGGAACTTACCCTGTCACCAGCAAATAACCAGACGAGAAAGAGTAGCCCGACTTCGAGGTAGGTCGGTGCTTAATGTCAGTTCCTGGAAGGTTGGTGCGAGATTCGAGTTGAGTTCGAGGTTGGTTTGAGGTTGGTTTTGTTGGTTCCAAGTTGGTTCAGAATTTGTTCAGAATCAAAGTGACCCACTGATGGTGGGCGCTTGAGTAAGCGCCCATGCTGGTTAACAGGTGCTTGCCAAGACTGAATGCTAAAGCAGCATGGCGCAGGGGAAGCGCGCGGGGCCCATAACCCCGAGGTCACTGGATCGAAACCAGTTGCTGCTAATGCTCAGCCCGCCGGTCAGACACTTTTTCACACTTTGACAGAATTCGCCTCCCTCCAGCATGTCGCCCTCCACCATGCAGATCGATTCCCCCCTCCCTCTGGTGCACTTCTAAAAAATTATGTTGCTACATTACATCGGAAAGGGATAGGACGAGGTGTACCATTGTGACATAACTTCGATTCAGCTCCACCACAAGTTCATTGGTGACGACAACGAAGGCCTGCGACACTCAAGCCATAGTAGTTTTCATCAGGTATGGAATCAGAGAGCATAAAACGGACTGGTGCTCAAGTCAGACCACTTCGGGCGTACCGCTTGCGTACCGTTCGGTCCAGCTCAATCGAAAATACTCTCTTCTTGAGATGGTCCCGTCCCAAAACATTCTATTTAAATGAGCCTCTACGCGGCTGGGAATACACATGGCTTTCTACCCGTGTGACATACTTGAAGATTGCGGTCTAAGTATAGCCGTATATCGTCCCATTCACACCATCTGCCATGCTCGGATCATTCAACAACGTGAACATCCATCATACAAGTATATCAGAGTCAGCACAGTACAAATTTTTCCGTGTCCTTAGGATGCCCATACCTTCTACCTCTCTCGTTTCCACGAGCAACTCAGGCTTGGGGTCGACTCTTTCAGCCTCCAGCCTACCTTTGACAACGCCATCATCGACATTTACTCTCTCGGGGACTGCTAGCGATATCCTCTCAGCTTCGTTTACCACTCAATCATCCTTCACTATTTCAATCGGTATTCCTTCAGAGGGACCACCTACCTCGACGGTGAACGTGATCTTAGTCCCGCCTACGCCACCTACCAGTCCTCTGGGCTCCACTCGCAGCGTCGTTTTTGCGCCGCCTCAAGTAACAGAAGCACCCCCTTTGCTTTCCACTCAATCTGAGCCATCTCTCCGACAGCCTACTCAACGAGCCACGCAGGTCATCATGCCCAAACCGTCTTCACAGGTAAGATATTCCGCTCGATTTTATGTCGGTGGTGTATGATGGTAACGATCATTGCCTAGAGCTCTGATGGACCGTCCGTCTTTTCGCCGTCTCTCCACATGGACCCCACCGACGCTACCGGAAGTAACACGGCGATGCCACCCCTTCCATCGAGTTCTCTCCCAAATTCCAATCCCACCTCCTCGCTTATACCATCAAATTCAAACTCTGCACGGCATCGTCGTCGTCTCGATTCCACTAAACGCCTCCTGGGACTCATGCTACTGATCACGCTCGGGAATACGGTGGTGTAGCGTGACAATTGGGCATAGAGTCTTCTACGGCTCGCCTGACCTGAGTCTGATGGCCGAATGCTGTACCGGGATAAGCCTTGCCTTCGCCGCTGCCGTGCTATCAGCAGGTCCTAATGTGGCTTATATGACCATCCGCAGTCTATGATGAAGGCAAGACCTAGGTTACCAGTGGTTTGACCTTCACGCGCGTGTTGAGTGGCTTAATGGGTTCGGATCAAAGGAGAAAAGAGGAAAGAGGCTACTGTGCTCCCAATGACTCTCGGATAACCTCTTCCCCATCCCTGATACGTTGAGAAGGCGAATGAAGGCGTACCCTTTTCGAATGCAGAAGTCACCGAATGTGCGTGATTCATCTTTTTCTGAATTTCTCTTTGCAATCTCATTCATTTTTGCTATGTCTACTCTTAGACTACATCCTCTGTAATATTGTGGTGCACATTCAATACTTCCTTCGCCTTGTCCAATTTATTCAACTATGACACGCTCAAGACACGCTGCTCTAAGTCTGACTTGGGTGAATCCGCGTGCGTTGTGGCGCCAGCTTTGACCAATCAAGTCGTAAACCTACAAGCGGTCGTAGCTCTCGCCCACTAAGCAGAGTACTTAGACGCAAATCCGCGCCGCGTTGAGAGAACTTGGATGTTCGGGCTTCCCCCTAGCTCCTAATTGAATAGGGTCAACCGCACCCCACGGAAAACCAAGCTCCAAGCCGTGCGGCCTCATCAATCGCATCACCCAGTGCTGTCAAAAGACATTGATGCTGATAAAGACTCATCTGGAGGATTCCACGTCGTTCGGCTGCGCAGATGCTTCGAATTCTACATAACATCGAACCGTAAAGTTGTGTTGGCCCCAACAATGTCTTCTCGTTCATCTATCATCACTGTCACATCGGTACTCATTACCGTACCTGCCCCCTCAGTTCCAACCTCAACAATCGCGGTAGCCCTTCCTCCTCAACATGAGTCATTGGGTCGAGACTTCAGTGGAAGCCGAATCTTTGTGAGGACACAAGCCCCTACTTATTGTTTACCCCGTATTCATCGAGAACAGGATACGGTAACTGTTACACCCAGCCCCTCAGATAATCCCCCCTCACTACCACCCACAACATTTCCTGCTCCGTCAAACCCGGCTCGTGGGCGCAACGACCATACCAAGCCTTTCCTCGCTATGTTGATGGTCATTGTCTCGGTTGCTCTAAGGCATCTCGTTTGGGCGGTATGAGTTGATGGGAGCAAGCACCGCCCTTGTCCTCACTGATTTACTTCCTCCGCGGAGGTACGAAATTGACTGACAATGACGTGGATGAAGATTTTCCGTGTTTGAGCATACCGCTCTCAGGTTACGCGAGGGTTTGAGAGCTGTAGTTTTGACTCAGTGCTGGATAGATACTCGCAACGGGGGATACGTTCCGCTATGTAGGTGGTGTCGCATGGGACGCGCCGAAGGGGGGATGGAACAGGGGAAGTAAATTCGGTAGCAGGAGGCAGTGTTGTCGTTCTGGCCCTTGGGCGTCGACATCGTTCACCGGATGCATAAGAGCGCGTCGACTGGATGCTCATCATGTTATCATCCTTTACTCGGGTTCACGGTCTTCGCGTGCATTAGCGGAAGATGCCTCCGCCAGGGATCTCACCAAACTCACCCCTGCCGACCCCTCACTTCATCTACTCCGAAGTTCTGGAGAGTATGTTCAAAGCAAGACAATTAGACCTCGAGACAGATACTCCAAGTCCGATACCACTTTTTTCACTATCAACAATTGCGTCAGCGACCTTCTCGGGCCATACATCGGTGACAGTCGACATCCCAAAAAAGACGGCTGATACCTCCACAATAGCTATCGTCACAAATTTGCCGACCTCGTTACCACCGCCACAACCAGCAGCTCCACCACCACCACCTTCACCAGATGCACTAGCGACTCCGACGATGGGTCGGCCACAGACAAGTTTCTCCTCTTCCAACTTGCCACCACCATCACCCACATCTGTTCCTGCTCCTGCGCCTCAAACGGGGAGTGCACCAGATGCGATTTTGAATACGCCTCCTCCACAGACTCAACCTGGGTCTGACAGACCACCAAATGTGATCCCGAATACGCCTCCTCCGCAGGTTCAATCTGAGGCCAACAATCCCCAAGACGTTCCTCCATCCGGGCCAGGAGGGATTCAGAGCCAGCCTCATCTGGGAAAACCTAACACCAACAATTCGCAGCATCCGGCCAGCAACGATAACGCTCCTGCGCCACAACCTGGCTCCCAATCTGGACCTGGATTTGGACCTGGATCCAGCGCAGACACGAAGTCACAGACGCCGGGCTCATCCACCTCGCAGCCACCACTTTCGCCGAGTCGTGATCAGAGTGACTTCACTTCACAAGAGGCGCAGCAGCCAAAGCTGGGGAGCGAAACGACATCACCACCAAGCCCATCAATGCAATCACCAAACCCACCAACACAATCCCCAGACAAGGGAACCACGAACGTAGACTCAGTCACCTCGACTCTGTTCGTCGCTCCAAGTGGGGCAACGAGAAATTCGAATTCGGCTAGAATAGACGGGAGACTTCGTAAACGGACGATGTTAATCATTGTTTTGGCTGGCCTGCTTGTTTTGTGATTCAGTATATAACCAATGGACGTGAAATAGGGTACATACCAACATATTATACTTAATGCATAGTAATAATTGTATACCGGACTTGCGTAGGCGAAATTTGCGAGGTTATCAATATCTGGAGCTATGTAGAAGGAGAAGACGTTGGCATGTGCTATGCTCGGCCTTTGTACGTTTGCTGTGAAGGTGCTGATAAGTAGACGAATAGTTGCAAAACAAGGGATGAGTGTGCCGTTCGAACGCTGGGCCTAGGCATCACCTGGTGCAAGCCGTTGTCATCTAGCGCCTGTGGGTACACTCAAAGATCCATAGGCCTAGGTCACCAAAGCAAGATTGTCAGCATTCGTGACGAGGGGGAATGGTACTTGTAGTTTCTCACCTTGGGTGTAAGCGGCGATTAAAAAGACTTCTCTCGAACTCTGGCGTTCCGTAGACCCCGACTAGCGCCATACCAAGCCGTATCTTGCTGAGTGCTCTGATCGTCATCCCCACCCTTCATCAGATACTTTGTTTCGGCGGTATCAGCTGATGGGCGTAGCGTAGATCGTATCGTAACGGGCCCTTCAGGCCCCAATGTTGGAGGACGAAAAAGGCAGCATGAGCTTTGTTGGGTCGCAAGTTTGAAGATGATGATCTCGGGATGTGCAAGTCGTGGGGACCGAGCCATTCCATGACGATGGTCCCCAGATGGCACCTGAACGTAAACGTCTCCAGGGAATGTCTAACAGGTGGATCGAGAGTGTGCTTCTCTTGCGAAGACCTGAGCAGCTTGTCTCTGTGTGAAATGATTTAGTCGACACGCGTATAAAGGCGACATGAGCGTACCGTTGCTCAGAAAACCCCGCTCCCATCAAAATGGGGTGTATTGGACGCCAGACCACACCAACCTCATCTATACAATCGACTTCCTCTCATGCAGTATCAGCCTTCCCCACTAGCCTATCCATCTTCGAGCCGAAAGCATCAACAACGCTCGAGGCGGCAATAACACCCACTCCTTGTCGGACAAATACCGATGAAGTCACGGCGACTTCCGTGTTAATCACAGTTCCGTCCGGGTCAATCGCTCCTACCACCCTGGCGGTGGTGACACACCAACCACAAAATTGTCACGACGGGTATTTGAACACGAACGACTGCGCGGCTGGGGTATATTCCACAGTACCAATGGTCGAAGGGTGTCCGACATCCATCCTGCGGTCAAGACCCGCAGGAATGGCAACAGGACAGATGGCAGCTTCGGGTGATGGAGGTAGCGTCACTCCGTTGATCACCGCTGGTGCTGGTGGGGCGTCGCGTTCAAATTCGGCGACCAGAGGACAACGTCGCCACAAGCGGGGACTTTTGGACGTTATATTACTAGGCTTGGTAATATACGAGCTTGCTCTGTAAAGCATATAGCTATTTAGCTGAGTCAATGGCTGGCGGGGATTTGTAGGAATACATACCTCCCCAGTTCACGTTTACTGCGCGGGCTGAACTTGGAAGTAGACAGCTTCTGTCTATTTTCGTTCGAGTCTATTTTCCAAAATAAGCCAGATAGACCTTCCGCGTCCGGCAATGCGTCTGCATGACGCAATCAGTCTATGTCGATCGGGAGTATGACAAGAGTATAAATACCTTCGTCATCGTCACAGCGCCTTATTCTATCCCTTCAACCACTCCTCTCATCATCTTCGTTGTCGAACTCGCGGAATGCAAGCGATAAAAGAAGTCCTGAACGGCCAAACGAGCTCTGGCTCACAAGAAGTGAAATCAGCGAACTTGGCGGGCAAGGTATATTGAAGAAAAGACGTACTAGGCGCGACGCATACTGATCTCGCTTGTTGGCAGACCGCCCTTATCACAGGAGGTACCGCCGGCATTGGCTTGGAAGTCGCCAAAGCGCTTGCTACCGCAGGAGCACGCGTAATCATCCTCTCAAGGAAGAGGGAGAACGGCGATAAGGCTATTGGAGAAATCAAGGCGGCTGTGAGAAACGCTGCGGGGACGGAGCAGGATGGAGAGAACGGAAAGGCGGGCGAGAGCAACAAGGAGGCCGATGTCGAGTTCATCCCTTGCGACCTAGGAAACTTGAATGAGGTGAAGGAAGTTACAGATAATATCGCGAAAAAGGAACAGCGATTGGATATCGTGAGTCTTGATGTCGTTGGTCGTCTGTCCAGAGCTGAGCTCAAGAGCATCCATGTAGCTTGTAGCCGGCACTGGAATCGGCGTCAACAAGTTTGATGAAAATTCCGACGGGATCGACCGACATTTCGGGGTGAACCACCTTGGCCACTTCCTGCTCGTGAACCGTCTCCTGCCTTTGATGGTGAAGACCACCAAGTTCCCCGACCTGAATCAATCCGCCGTCTCTGGTCGTATCATTTCCATTTCCTCCGAACTCCATCGCGCTGCCCCGAGTTCCACCAAATTCGCCAATGTCAACGAAGTCGCGTCCTTGGGTGCCCCCAAAGATGCTAACGAGTCCAAGGACCTGAGCGCCCATGGGCTCTATGGACGCTCCAAGCTTGCCAATATTGCTTTTACGCGCATGCTTGTGAACAAGGTCATCCACCCCAACAAATACAAGGTTATCGTCATGGCGACGCATCCTGGAGCCGTCCATACTGCGCAGCAGGACCAGTTCAAAGAGGCGTATGGCGAGGTCATTGGGACCGCCTTGAAGTACGCGACGATTCCGTTCATGAAGACGCCTGATCAAGGTAGCGCGAGCACGGTTTGGGCTGCGGTGGATCCGTCAGTTGAGGCCGAAAAGGAGAAATGGCAAGGCGCGTACGTGACGAACCCAGGAGAAAAGAGTGATCCTTCCAGTCAGGCGTTGGACGATGAGATTGCGGAAAATCTTTGGAAGTTGAGCAAACAGCTCATTGAAGAGCAGGTCGGGAAGGACGGATTAGCGGACTGGGACATGACCACCATCGCCAAGGTCTCCATGGTTTGAGTTTGTTCGAAATTATTCCTTCCGATCCTAGCGTACGATTTGCAGCTCAATTGACGAATTGTTAAGAAACCAGTTCGTCGCGAAGTTTGAAGTGGCTGAGGCTAGCTCGAGGCGGGAAGAAACAATATTTCAGCCAAGCAAATAAGAAGCCGCGATTTCTAGGCGTTCGCAAATCGTCTGAATTACTTCGGAGGGCGTCTTCAAGAATGGGCTTGGATTTTTGAGTTAGAAATACGGAGTTGAAAAGGAAAAGCATCACCTCGAAGAACGTGGATATCTCAACTCCAAAGACCACTTTGATGGCAAGCAATGGTTTGTGTCTCAGATAGAAAGTCAATGAACGACGTGGATTCAAGCCTCCGTTCCTCCAGGTTACATTCATAGGAAACGGAAAAAGGGACGCGAACGAGGGATAAAAGATATGGGTTCTTCACTTTGGTCTTGCTTTGGTCATCGCTTCATCGATGCTGTATTGAGAACATAGGTGAGCAGACGGTTCAAGGTAAAATTCGTTGAAGACACGGACCATTGGGTGCTGGCGCTGAGATCGTCACGGGCGGGACCTTTGGCTGGCTGTCCTTCACTTCCGCCTCGTAAGCCTTCCTCCGCTTTTTCACCTCCGCCTCCTGCTCCTTCTCCTCCGCCAGTGCTTCGGCCTTCCTCTTCTGCCTCTCCTTCAACTTCGTCTCCGCTTCAGCCAGATTTTTCTGCGCGGTCTCAATCTTCTTCCTCTTAGCCTCCTCAATTTGTGCTTTCTTTTCGAAAAGCCTCGTCATTTGTTGAACGAAGCATGCATTTATGTTATGGAAGGCTTGGATTTGAGACTCCAAGTCTGCGTCGGGTGGGAATGGTTGTTGCTGAAGAAGTCGAGCTTCTCCTACAATAATGCACTGAGAAAGGTGTCAAGAACACGAATCTAACAGACACACCAAGTAGTTTAACTAGCCATTTGTTGCTCCCCGGAATGGGGTGAGCCCGGCGGATAGGCAGTCTGGGATCAGGCTGATTGTCTGAATCTGATGCCGAGGATTCAAACCGCTTTAGAGGGTGCCGACGTACGACCGTGTAAATAGGCGGGGCTTCGTCGTCCGACATAAATGGTGCCAAAACGTGGAGGTGCAGAGGGAAAATATGGGGAAGACGCCAGAGTCTAGGCCCTGGGGATCAGGGACGACGAAGAATTTAGGCGCGCAGCTCAAGAGGGCAAGCAACTTCGCCTTCGAATTTGCTTCGAATTGCCTTTGAAGTTCGAAGTTCGTGTCACCGCATGTTCTTGAGTTTTCCCCAGAACTGATTTATCTGCAGAAGGTACAGAAGGTGATTATTCCAATATATCAAGAGTGAATTTACTCTTGACCTTACCAGTTACCACTCCGCCCCCGTTGATCTATGAATTAAGTATCTTACTAGGGCCACCCGTTTACATCAGTGCCATAACGCCGCTCGACTTCGACTTTTTCCTTGAACCCGTCAATATGCTCAAGATGTGCTAGCTCACCTTCATTACTGACATCGAACTACAGTGCTGCTATGGTCCCATTTTCCAGGCTGAGTCTCGTATCTTCCTGTCGAAGACTACATCAATGACGCGCAGAAGACGCTGGTCTGTCAAGATTGCGCCGAAGTCGCCATGCTGATGCGGTGTTCGAGCCTACTAGCCGAGACTGACTGCTTCTCTCGACCTGAACGTAAAACGTTCAAGAAGGAAGATCTACGCAACCGCAACTTGCTGGTTCATCCAGGATCCTTCCCTGAAAAAAAAATCATCAGAAATTGCGGCCCCTATGTTTAGTATTTACCGTTGCCCCGCGGTTTCAAGTCCGAGTTATGAGCACTCTTGGCTCTAAACGCATCAACTTCGACATTTACATATAGAATTTACAGATTTACACACTCCTACGTTGACGACTGGCGAAACTTGCACCTTCGATCACCTCTACTTCTCATCGTCAATGCTTGTCCAATCTACCAGGTGCATGCAACCTCTGCCTCTGGGGTAATAACAGTCTCCCATGCATTACCGCAGAATCCTATATCTGCATTAGGCATCCTGAAGCACCCTTTATCGCCTGTATCCCTCCAAATGCGATGGCCTCGTTTGTTGTTATCGTCTACGCAGATGGTCTGAGGACGACCACATCCGGTGAAGTCGAAGCACCCGCCATTTCCCGAGCCAGCATAATGACGAAGACACTGGCCGCAATCACTGACTCGGATATCGTACTCCTTTCCACCATCCACTATCACGAGCATGTCGAAGGGTCTTCCAAAGTCAGGACAATCTCCCTGATCACAACCCGACATGATCTCGAAATCGTCGTCGGGGAGGCTTGACGTGCCTTCCTTCGTATTCTTCGGCATGGGGGTGTCATTGCTGTTATCGACGCCCCCAGCAATACCGACGTTCTTCTCTCCAACGACTGTGCCGGATCCCGTGGCAGGGATGGCAGTCCCAACGGCGGCGATGATGACGGCGAACAGGATCATTGTCTTGGGGAACATCACGATGAAAATTCGGAGTGCGAACAACGGCAAGGTTGATCAGAGGATGAGTTATTCGAAGAAGAAACAAAAAAGAGGATGGCTTTGGAGCTTGAGACTTTGACGGTGGAGTTCGAGCTTGTCCTTTCATCCATTGTATACCAGCTTACTTATATACTGTTTTCAACCAAGGTTTGACCAATTGAACATGTTCAACTATTGCTACTACCCGTACTCTAGAGAGCACCATGCTGGTGCCAACGCCACAACTCGGGATCTCTGCTCCCCTCACCTATCCAATCCCTCACGCAAACCTCGTTCGCATTGGATCAACTTCCTCTGGAATTTCTGATTCCTTCCAAGATCAAAGAAAGTCTTCCTCGGCCCGCCATTGAACGAAAGTCCATATGCTCGACGAAGACGTCGTGTCTCTCCATCACCCTCGAGGCTTTTAATCCATCAAAGCACCCCGAGCACTTCCCTTATTAAGGTCTCCCTCTACGTACTTTTTGATTCGACCGCCGTATGGTCACGACAACATCGTGTCGTCGGTAGCTTAACAAGTCTTCCATCTGATGATATCATATTTTCAGCATCCTCGGCGTGCTTCGAGTCAAGTTTTAAGGTTTACAACTTGAGTTCTCCCGACAATGTGCCACGAGTCTGCTTGACGTTGTCAACAGTTCAAATTTTTCCTCCCGCGGACACGAAAATGTCGCACTGGAAGGAAGCTATCAGGAGGATGGACAAATCGCAGTTTATACTCTATATGGCGAACACCGAACAAGCGGCGTTGTCCGTTGTTTGGTTGTGGTTCAGATCAATAAACACAGTCAGTCCACGCCTCTTGAGCCCGACTTGTGCAGTTTCCATTGATAGGCCATCCGGTACGTCGCTTCCTAGGTTCACTAAGATCTATGCTGAATCTCCTCAGAATTGGGACCGATACTTAGGGAAAGCTGCCAGTCTGTGTTGAGTCTGTGTCACAAACCGACCAAAACGCGCAGTTATACAAAGATGCTTCGACACCGTGCCTTGAGCCTCTCCGAAATACTCCGGTCAATATTTGAGCACCTTGATGATAACCTACTCTCTGTTTGTGCTCGGGTTTGCAAGGCTTGGACTGATGAAGCCCTTGACTGCCTGTGGCACAAGCTCAGAAGCCTTCATGTTCTTCTCAGACTTTTGGCCCCGCTTGTTTGGGATGAAGAATCAGAGCAATGTGTGAGTCTGCTAGATCTCTCTTTCCCCTTAAGATCTCTTATCTTCTCTCACTCGTATTCCAGTTTTTTCGCCGGCGCATTGAACCAGCCGATTGGGCGGTGTTCCAGAAGTACAACGCTCGTGTACGCGTTCTATCCCTCTTTCGTGATGGGCTTCATGCCTCCATGTACACTTTGATCAACTTGAGGCGGCCTCCCATCGTGTTATTGCCCAACCTGCATCGATTTGTCGGCGATGCGGATCCACACGTGGTCCTCACTTTCTGCAACGAATCCGTTCACACTTTACACTTGGAAACGGCAGACTACGAATTCGAAACATCGATAGAAATCCTACTTCAATGCATCCCCATCCAGATGCCCAATTTGGTTGACCTTGATCTCGACCTCGACTTCACTACGGGTATCTCTAAGCCGGACCTCAGTCTAATCTGCGACATGTTCAAAAACCTCCCCTTCTTGAAGATTTTGAGCGTACTGGCATCATTTCTCCTTCCTGAAGCGACTCACATACTTTCGAAACACCAGTTCCTTGAGTCCCTCACCGCGTTTCCCGATACCGCTATGGATGCCACTTTCGCCGCGGACTTGAACCCCGAGAGTTTTCCGGTGTTGAAAGACCTGTATCTTTCAATAACCCTACCCCGAGCAAATTCGTGCCTCTCATCACAATTTGCTTCCAGGACTCTCAAGACCATCAACATTCGGTCTCAACCTCAAGGGGCCGAGCCTGTGTCTGGTGATGAGGTAGACAGCCTCATCAAGAATATCGCTCATAATTGGCCGGCCCTCGAGTCCGTCAATATTAGTGCCCATCATCAAACCATTATCTACGAATTGACGTACTTATCCATCAAGCCGTTGCTCTTATGCACACACCTTACCTCAATTACTCTGGAGTGGCCACGTCCACCATGCCTTACCGATGCTGAGCTCGTCACGATATTCAAGGCGATCCCATGCCTCCAAACGCTCGATGTAGGACACGGCGATATAGAATCGAACACCCCACGCATGTCGATGGCCTCGCTTATCTCCATTGCTCCTTATTGCCCTCATCTCACACATCTATCTGTGTTCATGTCCTTCCATGCTCCTCAAGACGTAAACCAGGTGCCTACCTGCTCCACGCCTTTGACCGCTTTGCGAACCTTAGATGTCAGGTCCTTCCCTATTGAAGAGCCATTGATGGTTGCTCTCTTTTTTAGCCGCGTGCTGACGGACCAGTGTGTGGTTCGCTACGGCCCAGGGGAAAACAACGATAAGTGGAAGCAGGTGGCTTCAGCGTTGTCCTTATTATGGGTCGTTCGAGCCGATGTATCGCAGGGATTAAAACATACTCAAGGCGATATTACGAGTCCTAGATAACTCAAAAGCTATGTACCGTAAAGTGTACTCTGCATGCGAGGTTTCAGCGCATATCGGACGTGTCAAGGTTACGGGCAGATATGGACATGTAGCCACTATCAAGGTCATACTTGGTACAATACAGGCGCGGTATTCGAGCTCTCATGCGAGGGTATAGTCTACAATATCAAGGCTGCTTTGCCAAACGCAAGGCTGAGAGACCGAAAATCATGGTCTCCCAGTCCTTCCGGGTGCGTTCATCAAGCTCGCGATCTTCGTACGAAATGGCACAATGATCGGGCAGTATTTTGCTCATGAAAACAGCGATAGCCGCCGGCGTTTGAATGGGCGAATAGCCAACGGCTAACGTTGAAAGAGAGCTGAAAGGGGTGATGGGAGTGGGACAACTCCGCGACGGGTTGAAGTCCAGGTAAACACTGAGTGAAGTGAGCTTTGGACACCATGAAGAGATGGCGTATAGCACATCCATAGAATGTGCTGGTTTGGATTGAGGAGTGCCGGACGCGAGAAAGAGAACGCGAATGGAGGGGAGGGACTTGAAAATACTGATAAACTCAGCAGCGCTCGGTTCAAATGGAACGGGATGCGCGAAGATAAGCGAGGTGATGCGCTTGCACGAAAGGAAAGGCTTCACTATTGAAAACGGGGCAGAAGATGGCTGTTCGTCTTCGTGGAGATAATCGAAGACTTCAAACCGAACTATCTCCAGGCGTGGTTGGGTATGGGCTACAGCGCGAGTTAGGCGTCGAAAATCGTTGTCGGCCTCGTAGTAGGGTGATGTGATAGAGAGGTTCTTGAGCGAAGATAATGCAAATTTCCGCGAAAAGCAAGCAGAAGCTCGGTCGAATGGTATCGTAATGTCCAGATCCGTCAGAGAAGGAAAGCTGTCGGGACCGAGGTTGTCGGAGAAAAGCTCCTCGCCACCGGCAGAGTCCGCATGCAAGCATTGAAGATACTTGTGCTTCGACAATATCTGAGTAACCTCTGGTGTAAGGAAGTGCGTTGACAGGCATAGTTCCTCGAGGAATGGGAGGGCTCGGAGAGTATCAGCGATTATGGTATCTGTGTGTGGTGTCGAGAAACTCGAAACTAAGGTCAGATCAACCAAGTTCGGCAATCGGATCCGGATATATTGCAACGCGATATCGATGGCATGAGAGTCCATGAATAGGCTGAACCTTGTGACAGAAGGGTGAGCGAAGAGTAGGACGACGTCGAGATCTGAGGAAACAGAAAGTTCCATTTCCCGGAGGTTGGGCAATAATATGAGAGAAGCGCGGTCGAGGGAGAGGGCTGTGTACACGGAGGAATCGACCTTCTCCTCCCGGACAGAAAGAACCCTAACCCTGTAGTGGTACTTCTTGAATCTAGCCCAGTCGCTCGGTTCGATGGGGCGGCGAAGGTACTGACAGTCCAATAAGTCAGGTTAATGTCAGGGTTCATGCATCATGTCGAGCAGCCAAGAATTGACTTACATATCTCTTCGTCCATTCATCGTAGTAGAGCGGTACGAGGAGTTGCAACAAGAGCTTGAGGGAGAATACATTGCGCCACGCAAAATCGAGGGCGACCTCGGTCCAGTCCTTGCATACCAGAGCGTATTTGTAGTCATGTTTATTCTTCTCAGCCGGGAGGTTCGAGAAGATGGACTTGAGGAGCTCGGGGATATGCAGAACGCGGTTTGATTTGGAGGGCATAGTACTGGTCGACCTATGGCGTTAAAGCTAAACTGGGGTCGCGTTCAAGAGTCGTAGCGTCTTCATAAATGCACGTCATTACGAGAGCTTTTAGTTGACGTGAGCACAGGTCGGCATACCTATTGGTTACGTTCAGACCAAGTTGGATAATGGGCAGGGCGCGCTAGAAAAAGCAAAGAAAAGGTTCAAAAAAGTTAGAAAGAAGCAAGGACCCGGAATCAATATCGACAAACAGGAAAAAGGGGGGCATGATAGGAGATAGGGACTCCGGTTAACGGCGATTTCTCGCCTCCAACCACAGCAGAGCCGAGCTACATAGCATTGAATCCCTTCGCCAGTCACATGCGCTGAAAAAAGAGAGAAACCAGCTACTTGGCTAGCAAGTAGTGTTTCAGTAGCGTGAAAGGAGTATGCTGCTGATGCATCAAGAACCTAAGTACGGTCAAGTCTGGGACGGAAGACTGAAAACGGGCAGTCAAGTTTTAGGACAAGGTTGTTCCAAGCAAATAGACCTAAGCACTGGATAGCAGGCAAAACCAATACCGTCGCCATACGGACGACAAACCCAGAGCATTCATCCTTTCATCGACTTGAACCACTCCAAGACAGCTTCGTACCCGACACGAGTAGCCTCCACCCCGTCGAGCGGGTGTCCTTCTCCATCAAACCACAACATCTCCACCTCTTTTCCTCGACCCTTCAGCGCATGGTAATACTGGATTCCCTGCGTCGGCGAAACCCTCATATCACTTCCTCCAACCAACAGCAAAACCTTCGCTTCCACCTTGTCCACATGCGCAATCGGCGACGCCTTGAACAACCGTTCGTAAATCTCAGGCGTGATGAGAGAAACAGGAGTGAACGGAAGACCGAGTTCAGAGTAGACCCAATCTGGGATATCGGATTTCATCTCTCCAACAGAGACGACGGGATTACGTAGCGCAGCGGCTGAGAATATGTCGGGGTATTGACCGATTACTACGAGGAGTCGTCAGAAAGGATTGGCTTAAGGAATTTGTACGTGCTTACAATGAGCTGTCAAAAAGCCACCATGACTTCCTCCAGAAACGAACTGCTTTCCTTTTCCCATGACCGCTACGCCTGTGTCAACAAGGTGGCGCACGGACGCGATACAATCCTCGACATCAAGGGAGCCGCAGTGTCCCAAGAGGGCTGACACATATTTCTCTCCGAATCCAAGGGAACCAGTGTAATTTGGAAGCGATAGTGTAACTATAACAGATGAAATAGTCAGTATGGAAAAGGAACAAAAACAAAGAAATATCATGTACATCCTTCGAGGGCGAGGGCGACGGTACCAGCATTGAACGCAGTGGTAACTGTGCCGTGTGGCCCTCCATGTGGTATGGTGACGAGGGGAGGGCTAGAGTCTTCGGCCTTGCTCGACGGCTTGTAAACGATGGCTTCCGTAGGGAACCGACCAGGGATAGATTCAACTTTGACTGATACACCCTCGAGAGCAGCAAGCACTGTGAGGAAAAGTAATGAGAATCCATAGAAAAACGAGGATAGTGTGACATCTCACGATCATCATCAAGGATGGGGGCGTCGACCACGCGAACGGCGGGCTTGACTTCGGGATTATTCACATCCAACTGAAGGAGGATGATTTCGGATGGACTAGTAGGGGTGCTTCGAGAACAGAGTATACGGTCCTCTCCATCTGTCCCGAGAACCGTCCAGCTGTACAACTTCCCGTCTTCTGGCGTCAAATCCGTAATCTGACCATCCTCCGTATTAATCAGAAGGATAGTCGTACGCGAGCCCCAGACCGAATGGCAAGTCATGAACAGCTTTCCCCCAAGACGAAGGAATGGTCGCTGGGGTAGGTTGTCCAAGTACAACCCCGGGAAGTCGGACGGAGACTTGGGCTCCCATACGGTATCGACGACGACGCGGGCCTCGTTGGTGGTGGCGTCGAGACAATGGAGGGATGAGCCAGCGGCGTGCGCTCCATACAGCGCGCTGGACAACCAGAAGACCGAATCCGAGGATGGGGGTACTCGAGGGGACCGTGATGAAACGTCCGGCGAGGAAATCTTCTTCCCAGAGCAGGCTAGTTCTCCCTCTCCATCACCTCCCTCAAGAACACCTTCTGGTACGTCCAACTGCCATATTGCTGAGGGTCTGTTAAAACAACCTTTGACGCCTAATAGCCTCGCGTCTGCTGTTAAGTCGTAGCCGATGGCGAACAACTTGCTTCTGCCACAGAAGACGACTTGTCCCAAGTGTACTTGAGTAGACGGTGGGCTCGACAGACTGATTGGTCTGAGTAATCCGCGTTTCCACAGGGACAAGAATGTCCTCGGACGAGCCCGAGTGGGTAGTCCTTCCCCGAAGCTTGGGGTGAATCGGAACCGCTCGAAGTTGGTCGCATCTTTCTTGGAAGGAGGGTTTGCCTCAGCGGTATAGATGATCGCATCTTCAGACTGAGATAAGGAAAGGCTGCCAACAAATTCTACTCAAGGATATTGAGGAGCCTGGTTTTCACGGGTAAGTCGTAGGCAACGCACCATCAGAGTAAAACGCCCCATGAGCCTCTGTAACCTCAGCCGAAGACTCAATTCTATCTCCTTTCCAGACCTCCACGAATCGTTTGTCCTTGGCTTCGCGCAGAACGACTTTGCGCTGACCAGAAATGGAGTACGCCGAGGCAACGGAATCCGCCGGGATGTCTTGCGCAGGAAGTTGAACCTCATCCTGAGGCGTAAGGACCGTCGATTTCGAGACGATACGCTTCACATTCTGCGTGTGATCCCGTATCGAGTACGTCGTCTGAATGACTGCAAAAAGTTCATCAATAGGCCATAACAGGATTGAAAGCGCGACTCGTACCGTTTGACTTGCTGAAAACATACCCACTAATGGGTGTTGGGAGCTCAGCTAGTCGGCGAAACATGGGAACTGAGCGCTGAGGAATGAGAACATCGGGTTGAGAAAGTGTGGTCAAGATTCACGCGGACAGGACCCTGCTTCCAAATAGCTATACTATAGGAGCACTCCTTTTTACATAGGGACGAGGAGGTTTGGATCGGACGAAGCATACCACCTTAAGTTCATGGAGGTAAAAGCTGGTTTAACAGTGTGAATTCGAGCTCGAAAGAAGGTATGAAAGTCACAACGCAGATTCCACGCTGATACGGAGTACTATTATAAGTTACAAAATGAAAGGTAACTTCTACATAGGCTGCTTCATCCAAGCGATCTATTTATTTCTTTCGACGCTCTATGGTACAGTGGTGAGTACACGAGAAGAGAGCAGGAGAGACTCAGGCGTACTGGTGGACGTATTATTAGCAGGCATTTCCATTTGAGCAACCTTTCGCTTGTTACTCTTCTTGGACGGAGTCTTATCCTTGGAATATTTCGGCTCAATGACCTTCTTACTGCCTATCGCCCAATTGGGAACCTGACCATTTTGCAGCGGTGCCGCGCAATCCCCAAGGACAGTGACCTTCTTGACTGCTACATAGCGCGAGTGGTTGGGGTCGAAAAGTACATCTCGATCTTTCCATTGATCCAAGTACTTGAGGAGGAGACGTTGGATAGCTTCGTGAAGATGTAGTGGATCCGGGGTCGGCTTCAGGAACTCATACTCCGGTGAGATTTGCTCGATCAATTCCTCGATAAAGGGGGCGACGAACGAAAGTTCCTCGTGCAAAACGCGATCCCATCCATTGACGGCAAAGATGATTTGCCGGGTGTCTGTCCAACTCGATATTTCATGATCACCAAAGGCCTCCCAAATTTGCTTGAACTGATTGTTATTGACGTCGTTTTTAGGACCATTTGCTTTGACAGGAAGGGCCCTCAGCAGCATGACAAGGATGACCCAGAAGATAGACTCGGCGTCGTGACGAGGATGGTGTTGAAAGTTGGTCTTGTAGAGGGATGCATCTGCTCGGTAGCGCTTATGCTTCTCCGTGTCGAGTCGACCGCTGTGGGATGTGTCCTCGGTATCATTGAATATACGAAGGGGTTCAACAAATGGTGCTTCGACGTTATCGGGATCCTTGGGCTGTGGAGAATCGCCAACATTCGAGTCTTGATCGTCGTTGCCTATTGGGACCTCGTCATGGTTGTCGACTTCGTCGTCGTCGTTCATGCTTCGAGAGGAAGAAGGGTCGGTATGTGCGTCTTTATAGCGCTTGGCGAGATGCTCCGGCAAATCGGGCATAGGCACAAACTGGTTTGACGGCTTAAGAACAAATCCTTGGGCCACGGAACGGGCGATATATTTTGGAGTTCCCTGGCAGAGACGATCAGGTTCAATGAGCTCAGAGCAAAATTAAACGAAATATATTTACAATACGCTCATGAAGTGACCCCGCCTTTGGCACTTCTTTCCGCTCGAGCTTGCAGGCGTTGTCGAGGTCAATGAGTAGCGCATGTGGCTCAGCATTGGGTTCACTACAAAATCAGTAAAACGTGAGAGAAGACGACATGGTAGAGAAAGTAACGAACCCATAAAGAACTTCATTGATGAAGCGAGGTCGTTTCTTCCCTCGATAGGGTAAGGAGGTGCGGGTGCGAGCTTGTTTTGGATTGATCATTATATTGGCCATGCTGATGTCCCGATGGAGGACGCCATTGTTGACCGCGTAGCGATGACCTAGAGGGTAAGCGAAATGATTAAGAGGCATGAAAAGGAGATAAAATAGTCAACATACATTCAGTGGCATCGTACATGACTTTGCAGAGACTGTGAAGGCCATCAATTGAAGCAAGAGGACTCCCACTGGTTGCGAGAATGATGCGTGCTTTGATCCTCGACTGCTCATCGGATACAACAGTGATTACCTTGTTCTGGGACTCGACCTCAAAGTACTCGACACAATCGGCGAACCCGAGAGCGAACCCAGCTTTATGAAGCGTGTCGTAGAGCTCCCCTTCAGTGAACGTGAAGTCGTTGCTGCGGTATTGGTCCTTGATGATGAATGGCTTTGCGTCGGAGGTGACAGCAATCCAAGACATACGATTCCATGGCTCTCCAACCATTTTCACGGTGCAGCCCTTGTACACCATTGTGTTGGTAGCGACATCCCACTTGGGTGGTCCATCAAGAGCGATTCCGTTGGAGAGGGTGATGGTGTCATCGTAGTGAAGGCGATGATCCTTCGGAGCGTACAATGTGTACGCATATTCGAGGAGGGGCATGATGTCAGACCAGTCGAACTCTTCCGAGGACTCAAGGCCAGAAGCAGCCGACCAGCGGAGCGTGTAGCCTACAGCTGAGAGAGCGATACCAAGAATGCCAACACGATTTGGAAGGGCTTGATTGGCAAGCCCCAGGTAGTCCGCACATTGACCCGCTCCTTGAGCCTTGTCAGGTCGTCTCTTGAGCTCGGCGACGTTCGTAATGTGATGCCATGCGATGGGTATCTTCTTCCGCTCGAGTTTCTTTTGGAGAGACTTCGAAAGGGAGACGAAGTCGGGACGAGGGTCAAGATTTCCGTTGGGATGGTGCCGAAGGGAAACATTGTGAACATCAATGAAGCAAAGCTCTTCCGCATCGGCAGGGCATAATTCTCGACAGTAAAGTCAGTAAAATGGTGGCAGCTCAGAGGTTATACTTACTATGCACGGCACGGTAGACCTTGTCTATCATCGTGACAGGCAAATTATACGACGTATCCGCCATCTTTGAGACAGCCTTGACGGCCTTCAGAATTTCTGGACTCTTTGCAAGTTTTTCAAGGCCCCGACAAGAGTTTAGACGGTTCTTTCGAAAATTCGCGTTCGGGACCAGCCCTTCAGCGGAAGTAATCACGTCGCTTCCGCCAGTGCTTGATAGGTGGACTTTGACCGAGGTAGAACCGTTCGGACGAGACATGATAATCCAAGGAGAAGATGTAGTGGTGGCCCATGACTCCGAGTCCAAATCGGGACGAACAATTGGTACAGACTTCAAACTCCGCTACAACCTAAACCACCTGATCGTGATCTCCTGCTTCCAGGATCATCGATCAACATTTGACTTTACATCTGCCGTCGAACATTGATCATTATTCTTCGCTTTTCAGCTTCAGTCCCCTTCTTCCATGATGGGCCAGGCAGGCAGGCGTAGCATGGGCTGCGTCGGTTGCCATGTTTTGGGATCCTTGGCGCGAACTTCCCTGTCATCCCAAAGTGCTTGACGGAGAAAGAGTTCATCCTTACTGTCTAGGTTATACCTTCAGCTATGCAAGTGGTGCCGCACGCAACGGAGTAGCTAACACCTGAGTTTTGATGGGATTTTCTTCCGAGGCGGTGCCACGTTTCCCGGGCGTCGACAGACTCGTGGTTTCACTCCGCAGTAAGTATTTCTACCCTAAAAGTGACCATTAAAAATGCGACATGAAATAGCATCGTAGACTCTGACCATCCACCCACCCTACCTACACATCAACATGCCGCCTCCGCTGAACCCATCCAACCTCGCCATTCCGAACACACACACCGCTCCTTTCGTTGACAATGTCCTCGTCCGACAAATATTCGATCCAACAATATTATTAGCCCTTTCGACTCGCACCTCACTTCCCATGGGTGTTCCAACAACAGATACGTCAGTGTCGATCGTGATTCCGTCAAGGACGGCTGCAACGACTACGGTGGCTGTCATCACAAATATGCCACAGCCCTCTCCGGACCACCAACCCGAGACGTACTTCGAGTCAAACACATTCCCTTTCCCAATCATCGACACTTCGTTCTCAATACCTCAGCAGCAGGCCACAGTTGCTCCGCTCACAGACGAGCGCCCTGAGAATGGGAACGCTCCAGCAACACCGGAGACAAGCAATCCCCAGGTGCCAGTAGATGGGGAAGACGAAAGTGGCCCTGAGACAACGATGACTTCGCCTGCACATCCTGTCGTAATAACGACGACTGGGATGGGGATTCCAATTCTGACTGGGACTTCAGAGACGACAGGTATCACCAGAGAGTCATCGCAAGACTCAGACGCACGAACGAGACAGGCTCGGCCTTCGCACAGTGACTCGGACTCTCCAACTCCTACTGGGTTGGCAGCCCCAGGCGAGGGAGCACCTCGTTCGAATTCAGCGACTAAAATTTTGGGGATGTACAAACGGACATTTGTTGCCGTGTCTCTGGCAGGACTGCTTATTTTATAACCGTTTCCTATCGTAAGCAAACCGGACTCGATAGAGTACTACTTCTTGGTCAATAAACAGCGAAATTTCATACACTCACGTACACTCACAATATACCATATTGCTATTAAGTACAGCTGAAGCTTAAGAGCGACTCAGCGAGGCCCAGCCTGGACTGCACGTGTGCGATGTTCATCTTCAGATTGATATCGTCCTTTGCCATCCTCTGCTGGCTAAGGCATATGAATATCCTCGAAATGAGGATTGAACTGAGGTTCGTCGTAACCTAATTCAAACTGAATGTTTAGAGGGTTTACGCGCAGTGTAAAGCGAGGCGTGACTTGCATTGGCATGATACCAGGGCCCCACCGTCTGAGCTGTAACGGAGGGGGGTAACCTACCCGTGTACCAGCAGGAAAGTAGAGGTTTGCTGTAACCTAGGTCGCGATTAGATGGCGTTCGGTGATAAGCCAATGTTTGATACCAAGGGGGACTATCAGCGGTGTTAATCGTGCAGGGGTAAGAGACAGGGTTCTGTTTGGCTGGTACCGCCTGTCCCTCTTCTCCGCCACCCTTTGGATTGGACCAACGGCGAAAGTAGAAGAAAAGTTGGAAGTAATTGAATGATGATTAGGGAGAAACTAAGTATCAAACAAGCAAGGGGCATGAAAGTACATTGTCGTGATGGTACTAGTGAGTAGTGATGAGAAGAAACGTAAGTAGAGAGAAGGCGAAGTCGATTGATCTATTTTCGGCGACCTGGGGATAGAATGTGAGAAACAATGAAAGCAACACGTCTGAAGCAACAACGACTTACGCTTTGACAAATTGTCGTCAGGAGATTCCATTTCGTCGACGTTCCGTTTGCTACTCTTCTTCGAAGGTGCCTTGTCCTTCGGTTTCTTCGGCATCTTGTGTTTACTGCCCGCAGCCCTACTGGAGACTTGTCCATTTTGTAGAGGCTGCGCGCAGTCAGCTTGATATGTGTATGTCTTGACCTTGACGTAGCGTGATAGCTGTGTGTTGAATTTGACGTCTGTGTCCTTCCATTTCTCGAGGTAAATCAAGATGAGACGTTGGATGGCTTCATGAAGGTGGAGTCGTGGGGGAGCGGGGGTGAGGAGAGCGTATTCAGGGCGGACCTGCTTTATCAAATCTGATATGAAGGGCGCGACAAAAGAGAGCTTCTCGTGTAAAATCTTGTTCCATTCCTGTCGCTGGAATATGCCAAGTCTGGAGTCGTTGATCTTGCAGATCTCGTGGTGAGCAAAGCAAGCCTCCCAAAGATCCTTGAATTTCCCTCCATTTGTATCGTCGTCAGGTCCGTTCACATCCGCAGGAAGCGCCCTCAACAGGGTGACAATGATGCACCAGAAAATAGATTCGACATCATGGCGTGGGAGATGCTGGAATTCAGCCTCAAGGTCTGAAAGGCTGGACTCGTAGCGGTCGCACAATTCTTGATCGATGGTACCACCGTGGGAGGTGCCTGGGGCATCGTTGAAATTGCGTAGGGGATCGTGAGCGTTTTGATAGATAGTCTCATAGCCTGCTTTAGATCCGTTGGTAGAGTCGGCATCCGTGAAAATAGACGGTCTTCATCAAGGATCCGTCCCTTGGCTACTGAACGAGCGATATACTTCGGAGTGCCCTGTTGTAATAAATCAGAGTAATGTATCAATCAATAGAGCAAGAACTCACAGTTCGCTCGTGAAGGGACTCATCCGAAGATCGTTCCGTTCTATCAAGCTTACATGCGTTGTCCAGGTCGATGATCAAAGCTTGAGGCGGTGCATTTGCTTCGCTATGAGATGTGAAGCTATAAGTGGTAGAAGAGATACCACGAAAATCGCTGACTTACCCAGAGAGTACCTCATGAATGAACCGCGGTCGTTTCTGGCCTTGAAAAGGCGGTTTGACATAATCGCGAGCTTGCTTGGGATTGATGAGAATGTTGGCCAGGCTGATGTCGCGATGTAAGATGCCATTTTCAACGGCGTAGCGATGGGCTGAGAACCGAGAAGCTCAACGTCAGTGAGACAAATAGGTGATAGCTAAGGGGAGTAATGCACCTTCAGTGACGTCATACATGACTTTGCAAAAGCTATGGAGGCCGTCCACCATAGTAAGAGGGTCACCGCTAGTGGCCAGCACTATACGGGTTTTTGTTCGCGACTGCTCATCGGATCCGACGGTGATGACCTTGTTCTGAGACTCGACCTCGAAGTATTCGATGCAATCGGCAAAACCTAGAGCGAAACCGGCTTTATGAAGAGTGTCGTAGAGCTCCCCTTCGGTGAACGTGAAGTCGTTGCTGCGATATTGATCCTTGATGATAAATGGCTGTGCGTCGGAGGTAACGGCGATCCAAGACATACGATGCCATGGTTCTCCGACTAGCTTAACGGTGCAACGCTTATGTACCGTAGTAGTCGTAGCAACGTCCCACTCGGGCGGTCCATCAAGAGGGAGCCCATCCGAGAGCGTGATGGTGTCGTCGTAGTGAAGGTGGCGTTCCTTCGGAACGTACAACGTGTACGCGTATTCGAGGAGGGGTATGATATTAGACCACTCGAACTCTTCTGAGGACTCAAGCCCAGAAGCAGTTGACCAATGGAGCGTGTAGCCCGCAGCTGAGAGAGCGATACCAAGAATGCCAACACGATTTGGAAGGGCTTGATTGGCAAGCCCCAGGTAGTCTGCACATTGGCCCGCTCCTTTAGCCTTGTCAGGTCGTCTCTTGAGCTCGGCAGCGGTCGTGATATGGTGCCATGCAATGGGTATCTTCTTGCGCTTGAGTTTCCTGTGGAGAGACTTCGGAAGGGACACAAAGTCTGGGCGAGAATCGAAGTGGCCGTTGGGGTGGTGCCGAAGGGGGGCATTGGGAACGTCAACGAAGCACAGCTCCTCTGTGTTGGCCGGGCATAATTCTGGAAGAGAATGTCAGTATAAGTGAGGCATAAAGTCAGAAATCACAAAGCTGCTTACTGTGAACGGCTGTGTAGATTTTGTCCATCATTTTGACAGGCAAGGAGTAAGACGTCTCCACCATCTTTGAGACAGCCTTGACGGCCTTCAGAATCCCCGAATTCTTCGCCACTTTCTCAAGACCTTTGCAAGAGTTGAGTCTAGTCTTCCGGAAGTTTGCGTTCGGTTCAAGGCCTTCAACAGGAGGATTCATCTCGCTGCGACAAGTTGCGGGAGCTTTGCGGGGTCTGACTGGGGTAGGGGGAGCAAGGTTAGACATGACGATGATACGAGAAGGGATGATGTTCGGATGGCCACAAGCATTGCTTACAATTTATAGACTGACCTGTAGTTCTAAAACGGGACGACAATGGATGCTGCGATCGTTGTGGCAGGCGACCGATGTGGCAAGAGGAAAGGTTGGGCCACCACCATTTTAAAGTCCGCTACCGCCTTGTTCGAACAATCAGGTGATCGCGCTTTCCTCAGGAGCTCTCCTAGAACACTGTCTGGACTTCTACCCGGCTAATACAAGTACATATGTTCTCATTCGATCTACAGAAGAGCACTCGCAGGAGTATACTGTGTATTTGGGAGCAAAGACTGCCACGAAGCCCGTGATAATCCAGACCTTTGTGTCCTACCATTTTAGGAATTGCCCACTTGTCACGACCCTTTTTGCTTGCTGTCCGCATCCTAATTCGGATACCCACCCATTGTAGATCGTACACGCTCGATACACGCTCGATCTCAATGGTCCAGCACAGGCTGTGCCGCCCCAAATAGGACGATATTTGTGCCGCCTACGCATGTTGAGTCATTCCATGAGGCCGACCCCGAGAAGGGAATGGTCTTCGGCATTGTTGTGAGTAGTACATTCAATGAGATAAGATTTCAGCTTTCCTTGACCTTCCTTCGCAAACGTCGCTCAAGTATACACGCTTCATGGTTGGCTCTGAGATCTGAGTAAGGGTCATCGGGGAACCTGGCAGATCTGGTGGCGACCAATTTTGTGCCTCACAAGCCAGGAGCGTGTGGGGCGAAAAGGATTTCATGAGCATTGTGTCTTCAATAAACCAGAGAGAGGAAACCTTGCGAGAGGTACACGCGTTACGGTGGGTACTTTGTATTGTCGACCTTTATCATGGTGCTAAGTATCTACCAATTCATACCACTTCACTTCCACTCGCTGCTGACGGTCTGTGATCCAGACGACCCCGTTTTCAACTCCCGGTTCGGACCCGATTCGAAGATGAACTGAGTTCCTTAGCACAGGGCACAACATGAGGTATAGAAGGGCTTACGCTTCCATCCGACTCTTTGCGGACAAACTTATACTGAACGGTTGTGTTGGCAGGGAGATTCACGGTAGCACGCCAGACGGGATAGTTTGATGAGGAAAGAGCGATCTAGATGAGATGGATGTGAATACAATAGCTGAGCATTGATCAATCAAAACACTAACTGCTGCCGCCGGTACCCATGTCCCCAACTGCGAGATTGAACCTGCGAGGAAGATATTCTAATAGAGTAGGATCGTTTTCAGTCACTATTACATGTGCACAAGAAGATATACTCACCTCTCCCAATGCAGTTATCGCGTTCTCTTCGAACGTGACCGCCACGGAACCACACCCGTCATTATTGTCAGTTCCCGAACCTTCGGCACCGGTACATATGTATGGCAAAAGCACTTCGAGCAGGAACGGTCACGCTGAATGAACCGTCCGACACGGTGACGCTGGAAGAAACGATCTCAATTTTATGCCCATAGCCTTATGAATGACACTTACGACGAGCCAGAGCATTTTTCCGAATTAGCTTTGCCGCTGATGACGTCACAGTACGATCCATCAGGCATCGACGTTGTGAAGATCACGCTCCATGCTGTATCGGCGTTATTGATCGCAACGAATCCTGCGTCGCCTGAAAAAGAAAGGAAATTGTGTTTCAAAAACAATATTGAACAAAGCCCTTGCACAAGCATACCTCGACCAAAGGCTATCTGCTGACTCTGGGGAGAGACCCAGTTCGTGATAGGCGCAGAGCCAACCGTATTCCTAAACCCAACCATTCCAGAGAAAGCGATCCACCGGTGTTGACATAGCCAGCCATTTGCACCTCCCGTGTCAGAGCATGTGCCAACACCGCCGTTGGGTGCACCGGCGTCGATGTCAGTGAAGCCCGAGTAGCTAGACAGGATAGTAGGCGTTCCATATGGGTGGGCCAAGGAGAATATTGTGGCTGTGACGTATGTGTTCGAGGGAGAATCGGCGTTGAGAGAGCCGCCGTTACGCTCAGTGTCATGATTTGCAACGAAGATGTTGGCACCGCTACCAGACACCCAGCCTAAGGATGTCGGATGAGCTTCGCTATCAAGGATTATATTAAGCGTACCTCGATTGTCAAGGTCTTGAAGGCTGAAAATACCTCCACCAAGGAAGGTGTTTCTCAATTCCTCCGTATATCGGAATCTATTACGTCCATTAGGTGAGTTTGTTGATATCGACACTGAGACCTACTCTTGGACGTCCCCATTATTCACATACTCTGACGGCTGCACGACGTCTCCGCCTCCGAAGATGACCTCTTGAGTTACGTAGAATAGGCCGGTGACCCGCGAAAGAATATTGGCCAGGTCAGCCGATGCGATATCTAGCAGAATTCGATTTTCAAGAAGCTCAACGTCCATGTGGGTTTGGAAACTCACGCTTCGCTGCATCAAGTCGGAACCCATCAACGCCGAGCGAGCGCAAGTCATTAGCATACTCCGCGAGACGACCGCGCACGTAGTCTGTGTCGGTTGCCAAACTGAGCTCCGCGAATCAGTAAATTCGATTCGATCTGGCTGAAGCTGGGACCTGGACTGACTCTGCTAGACCAACCAACTGACAGGTCTGAACTTCAAGTCTGTTTCCGTAGTCAACGATGTTATCGCCCTCTTCTAAGCCACAATGATGGAAATCCTGTATCAAATGAGAACAACTTCCAGTCACGACATGAACGTTGAACGTTGAACATTTGAACGCTTACCTGCACTTGGTAGATCCCAGGGTAGTTGTAGTGCGTGAACGACGACTCGCCAACGCCTGTACCAGATTCGATGCCCGCCATGTGGTTAAATATGGTATCTGTCGGCGCCGCTGAGCAAGATGACCATCATGATGAGAGAAATAATTTACGAACCTGCAATGACTTTCACTCCTGCTGCGTGGCATGTGGTGACCATATTAGCAAACTGAGCCCGGTTGCCTCGTTTCGAGTTCAGGGTATACGAGACAGGTTGATAGTCTGTCCACCACTGACGGCCTTGAATATGCTCGGCTGGCGGGCTCACTAGACGGTTAAGTACATAGTTAAAGCCTATATCTGAGGTGGTACAACGGGGGGAAAGCTTGCCTTGGACAAAGCCGTATCCAGCAGGTCCGATGAAATCAACGCATTCAGTAGCGACACTGTCCCAAGTCCACTCGAACATTTGAATGATCACGGACTTGGTGCCTGTGGGTTCTTGTGCCTCCAAGTTAGACGTAAACGGTGGCGATTTGAACGCGGCCATCGCTGGCGCAAGGTAAAGAAGAATCGCGGCAGTAAAAAGAAACAATTTCGTAGGCATTGAGGGTGCGGCAGAAATCCTGAATGTGCTATAGCTTTTATACCTAGACAACCACAGCGTCAGTTCAGTAGGCGTTAATTCTTGCATCGGAGCATTGTAAAAGAGTCCGCCATAAAGGTCTCCGAATTCACAGCTCGGGTGGGTCAAATAGTCGCCCGAGCCGAAGAGGTAGATGAGTCACGCACCCATGCAAGTCATGATCACCTGGAACGAGAATCGACGGTATTTCCTGATCCCAACAAGCGGTTCAGCTGGCTTTGGAGCTACTGAGCACACGGGACCAAACTCGTGAAGCTGTGTTCTTTGCTTCGCATCATTGAGTACGGTTACATTGTCATTGGGAGCGCATGGTCGGAGAAGATCGATGTCGCAGCTGACTCCGTCATGTAGAATAGGCGTGCGCCGGTTTACGTTCAGGTATAAGTTACCACCCTCGTGGGCGATTTGATGCTCGATGCAAGCTTGATGCGGGCTGATGTTGGTTGAAAACTCGAAGCGCCCGAGGAGCGCCGATTATGAATTGATCCGAACCCCTGAGAAGATCCTCCTATAAGTACCTGAAGGTCTCCCTCCTCCAGCCTCTTTGCAAACCGGATGCAATCAAGCACTACGCACTGTCATAGAGCGCTTTTAGTGCGAGCCCCAGCTTGCTAGTGCTGTACATAGCTCTCTCGAGTCGTTCAGGGTTTTATTTCCGACGATGAGTACACTGGTAAGTAGCAATTTTCGCCGTGAATGCGGAAAATTCATTGGTCCAACTTCGCCGCCATGTATAGGCACAGCTTTGAGTTTTCCAGGTACAAGTAGAAGACTGAAAGTGGCCCTTTCGATGCTTCTGTCTCAGTGCAGTGTTTTGAAGCAATTGATACCGAGGCATATAAGTACCCACAGCAGAGACCAGCATGTATGTACGTACACCCGTGCAGTGGATGACAAAACCACACGTTTGGTGACAGGGCGCAGTCGTCCACAGCCGAATCGTGGATAGGGCACGCTGTAATCAAAACATTGTACGAATATGTCAAGCGCAGCTCGAAATCGAGAGCAGCCGCCCGGGTGGTACATAACACAAAAGTAATATGAACGTAAATAGTGCGCGGTATTTATGGGGCCCTCGATGTGATCTCCGCAGGAGGACTCGAGATACCTTAATTACAATAGACGGGGAACGGTAGACAGCGAGCACCGGGGATGACGGGGAATAAGTAGAGGAGGTGAGAAAGAAGAGTAGATCAGGGGATAAAACATAAACGTCATGACCGTTTGACGGCAGGATGGAGAGAGGTCTTAAGATGTCGCAGTAAGTCACATCTCGATGTGAATGCGCTACCACATGAGCACTTGAACGGTCTGATTCCGTAGTGAGCGCGCAGATGCCCTGATAGGTACACGGTCATTAAGTCATGAAACCGAAGACATGGAGGAGATTTTGACCAACTATGTTCGTTGGCTCTACTGGTAAACCCTTGAAAACACACAGGGCAGTTGAACCGGTGTACGTGCTTTCGTTTCTTCTCGGATGCAGCGCGGACGGCTCGAGTTCCTACAACAATACGAGCGACCTGCGGATCGCGGTCCGAGGACTGACTTAAGCCCTGGTCCGGTCCACCAGCGGCAATCAGTCCTTCTTGGTAGTAAGAGGTGCTGTTAATTCCATATTGTGGCCCAGAACTTTGATCCTGGGGCGGCGAGAAGAAGGGCGTATTTGCGTATGGCAGACTCGTGGGTTGAGCGTAAGTATCGGACTGGAGAGGAGAAACATCATGGATGTTGTGATGTGAGTCTTCGAGCATGAACGATGGAGAGGATGGAAATGGATAGAAATTGGGAGTCGACTCATGGGGAGGGTGTGTGTGGAACCGATCGAAGCCTTGGTAAGTGGTATGAGTGATGCCAGATTGTGAATTCCCATCTGGGTAAAATTCATTCCATGGCGGAGGCGACTCGGTGATACCGAAGAAATGATGATCCAAACAACCGACAGAGTCGACGGCGGACGACCCGGGCAGCTGGGATGGTGGAAAAGGGAAGTCTTGTGAGGGAGGGTCGAAATGAATGGTCATCAGCGAAAAGCGCAAAGCTT